>OZ025884.1:852500-862500 GCA_964019415.1 Ianthella basta
CTCATACATGCTCCCCTCAGTGTCGGGGTAGTTGGTGTCCACAATGTCATGGAGCACCTCGATACACATGTTGAGGAGGGTGCCAAACCTGGCTGTGACGCACCTGCAAGCAAACGGGAGGGATCACAGACAGTGAGCTCCAACCAAGCATTGTAAGTAGTCAGACATGGTGAATCATACAGTACTTATGTAATTCAACATCCAATCAGAATTGAGTGTCCATGGCAACTGTTACCATGGCAACACATAACTGCACCACCTACTGGTCTCTGACAGGGAGCAGGGCAGCCACTGCAAGTCCCGTCATCTTCCGCTGCTCCAGTTCCACCATCACGTCCAACTTGTCACTCCAGATCTCCAACAGTGCCGCAAACAGGTCAATCACCTGGGGGCGGGGTCAAGAGAGGTGGGAGGGACACGTGACATCGTTAACCACCGCTGTGAAGTGACAGCAGTACTGCCCACATTCTGTCCACTGGTGGCTGCCAGCTCTTGTAAGTACTGGAGGAAATATGGAAAGTTCTGGAACATTACCCGGGCTACAATCAACAGATAGGCGCATGTGACACGAGGGTAACCCTGGGGGGGGGGGGGGGGGGGGAGTAATTCGTCAACAATTTCACCATGGTCAATACATTCAAATAGAAACTGAACTTAATACATTTCTCAATAAGGTTAGTCTTGCTTAATGGTGACTAAAAGCCTACTACTGCAGAAATTGGCTGTGGATTGCTCATTTCCAAACCAAATGCATTCAGACATTGCTCTTCAGTGATATGTAGATTTGGGCAAGATCGAGCTAAGGTTTATAAATTGTGCACAAGATGCCACAAAGATGTGTGGTTGCTTCAGTGAGAGTTTACTCACTTCCTCAGTGCCAAATATCCTGTTCACCATCTTGTCAAAGCAAGGGCGAATGAGTGGTGGTCCCTCCTCTGGGAATAGCTGGACCACTCGGCCCACCACAGCAAGAATGGGCTTGAGGCACTCGGGCTTCACCTCGTCCATGTACGACTCACATGCCTCCACGATGGTCTGTGAGTAGGACTGTGAGAGAGGGACCAGGAGAGTGTGTGCATGTGTGTGTGTGTGTGTGTGTGTGTGTGTGTGTGTGTGTGTGTGTGTGTGCGTGTGTGTGTGTGCATGCATGTGCGTGCATGTGTGTGTCTGTGTGTGTGTGTGTGTGCGTGTGTGTCTGTGTGTGTGTGTGTAGGTATGGGTAATACTGTATCATCCTCACTCTAAGAACGCTGGCCCCATCAAGAAGAAGGTAGGAGTCCATTACTTCGAATGCTCTTTGAAGGCATTCCATCTCCATATCTGGATGCAACAGGCACACCAAAGTGGATCAGCGGGAGTGTACCTAGCAACAGTGGGTGTGTACCTAGCAACAGTAAGTGTGTGTTTAGCAACAGTGGGTGTGTACCTAGAAGACCTGCGATGGACCTCCCTGAGTCGTCTGCCGATTGCCCCACCCCCAGGACTCCGCCCATGTTCCTCAAAAGTGCCAGCAGGTCAGGTGTCATGTTGGTGGCATGTCGCAACACCTCACCCCACAGCTCCAGAGCTACCTCACCGAGATACACGTGGTAGCGCTAGGGGTGTGGCAGGGGCGGGGTGGGGGAGGAACAGGGGAGGGGCAGTACATTGCACAGTAGGAAGATGGATAAAAGGGCATGCAAATACACAAACACACACCTGTTTAACATCGGTGGCCATGTCCACTATGGGGAGGAGAATGTGGTGCAGCTGAGTTGAGAGGGGACCAAGGCCTCGGACCAGCATCTGCAACATGTCGAGGATGGCCCCCTGCACCAGGTCGTCCCCCTCCCCCTCCCCCCACAGGTCGGGCAGCTGCTGCACCAGGGCCCCCACGTGGGGCTGGATGGCTCGGTCAACACGTTCCACTACTGCAGATATCACACCAACCACCATCATCTAGGGGAGGGGAGGGGAGGGGAGGGGAGGGGAGGGGCAGGTGAGGGGAGGGGAATAGGGTGGGAGGTGGAGTCAGCAGTACAGGTGCTTACTGTCTGAAGGTGTTTTACCAAATGAGATGTGTCTGCGGAGGGTCACATGCCCCATAAAAGCCCCACCCACCAGCCCACTGCCCCACCCACTTTTGTCCGTCCCTCATGTACACAGCCAAGGAGGTGCTGCAATCTGGCCATTACATCTGGCAGGAACTAGTTTGAGCAAGTCGGTTGAGGGGGAGGAGGAGGGGGAGGGAAGGGAGAGAAGGAGGGGGAGGGGGAGGGGAGAGGGAGAAGGGGGAGAGGAGGGGAGAGAGAAGAGAGGGAGGGGAGGGGAGGGGGAGGGGGAGAGGGAGGAGGGGGAGGGGAGGGGAGAGAGAAGAGAGGGAGGGGAGGGGAGGGGGAGGGGGAGAGGGAGGGGAGAAGGGGAGGAGGGTGAGGGGGAGGGGGAGAGGGAGGGTGACAGCATGGTTGATATTCGCCCATGTGTGTGTGTGCATATGGTGAGTAGGAATAATGAGCAGTTCCTGTGTGAGGTGTAGCTAGTTGTGGTGTTCACAGGTAGCGGTGGTGTGTGTGGGCAGTGTGATCTGGTGTGCGTGGGTATGCTCACTGGAGAGAAAGCCTCGCTGTCAAAGTTGAGTTCGTCCACTGCATGTCGCAGCGACTCAGCAGCATTCACCCTCATCTACAGCACAGGGGAACACACACACACACGCTGTGTGCAAGCAGGAACAAAGCAGCATATGGGGTGTACATATCAGTGGTGTGTGTGTGTGTGTGTGTGTGTGTGTGTGTGTGTGTGTGTGTGTGTGTGTGTGTGTGTGTGTGTGTGTGTGTGTGTGTGTGTGTGTGTGTGTGTGTGTGTGTGTGTGTGTGTGTGTGTGTGTGTGTGTGTGTGTGTGTGTGTGTGTGTGTGTGTGTGTGTGTGTGTGTGTGTGTGTGTGTGTGCTCACAATAAGGAGTTCTTGAGGGTCCAGTAAAGTGACCAACACTTTGTATAGTGAAGGGAAGAGCTCTGGAGACATCTTGACACCCACCCAGTTGGCCAACATCCACACTACCCTTGTTCTTACAATCTGGTACCTGTAACACAAACCAGCAGAACACGTTCACACACATACACACACACACACACACACACACACACACACACACACACACACACACACACACACACACACACACACACACACACACACCTTGGTTCCCTAATCTCCAACTCCTGCAACAGGTGACTACTGTACCAGGAGTCAAAGTCAATGACATCATACAAATCATGAGCTGCCAGCCCTGCAAAGGGAGGGGAGGGGAGGGGAGGGGAGGGGAGAGGAGGGGAGGGGAGGGGAGGGGAGGGGAGAGGGGAGGGAAGGGGAGGGGAGGGGAGGGGAGAGGTTGGGAGGGGAGGGGAGGGGAGGGGAGGGAGGGGAGGGGAGGGGTGGGGAGGGGAGGGGTGGAGAGGGGAGGGGAGGGGAGGGGAGGGGAGGGGAGGGGAGGGGAGGGGAGAGGGGAGGGAAGGGGAGGGGAGGGGAGGGGAGAGGAGAGGGGAGGGAAGGGGAGGGGAGGGGAGGGGTGGGGAGGGGAGGGGAGGGGAGGGGAGGGGAGGGGAGGGGAGGAGAGGGAAGGGGAGGGGAGAGGGGAGGGAAGGGGAGGGGAGGGGAGGGGAAGTAAGAAGGGGGAGAAATCAGTATGCTTAAAATCATAGAAGAGGCTACGTCAAGTTTGAGGTAACTATGCTCTCTGTTCGTACGTAGTAGCTATGTAAAGCACCATACGTAAGCCTCAGCTCCTGTGCTAACAACAGTCACTGGTCACTACGTACAGCCGCACAGTCTAGCCAATCCATTTAACAATGCGCTGTGAGCTGTCTCGCGACATGCAGTGTGGCAACGTGTTCTCTGAAAAATGCAGCAAGGCAGCAGCACTCACCGGCCATTTTGTAGACAGCTTCCTTGATCAGCAAACTCCGCTCATCAGCTGATGGACCAGTGTCTGCTCACGAGGTGTGAGGCAGGTGTGGGGGAGGGAGGTGTGAGGGAGGTGTGGGGGAGGGAGGTGTGAGGGAGGGAGGTGTGAGGGAGGGAGGTGTGAGGGAGGTGTGGGGGAGGGAGGTGTGGGGGAGGGAGGTGTGAGGCAGGTGTGGGTGAAGGAGGTAATGTGGAAGTAAGGAAGGAGAGGAGGAAAGAGGAAAGGAGGGAAAAGGATGGCATCAACTGTTTGACCCAATCTCCTCATGCTTGGTGGCTTGGTGGTGACGCTCACTCTGAACTGCCTCAACCAGTGAGTACAAAACTGGTGCTACCGTTAAACGATATTCATTGAGGAGAGTCAGCAACACCACTTGAACACATTCCTACAAGAATACATGGATCAACACACAATTAAGTACAGTACATGCACATACATAGGTAAGAACAATGCTACAGTATTGGTAGCTATGTACAAATACAAGAATAACCTGAAAAGTGTTGCTAGAGACAGCTAATTTCACCAGAATGCAATTATCCCAGTACACCACATCTTTGTTACAAAATTTGTTACCAAACACATGCACCATTGAGGAAAGATGAAGCAAGATGAAGCAAGATGAGGCAAGACGAGGAAAGATGAAGCAAGATGAAGTAAGATGAGGCAAGATGAGGCAAGATGAAGCAAGATGAGGCAAGACGAGGAAAGATGAAGCATGATGAAGCAAGATGAGGCAAGACGAGGCAAGATGAAGCAAGATGAGGCAAGATGAAGCAAGATGAAGCAAGATGAAGCAAGATGAGACAAGACGAGGCAAGACGAGGCAAGATGAAGCAAAATGAGGCAAGACGAGGCAAGATGAAGCAAGATGAGGCAAGACGAGGAAAGATGAAGCAAGATGAAGCAAGATGAGGCAAGACGAGGCAAGATGAAGCAAGATGAAGCAAGATGAAGAAAGATGAGGCAAGATGAGGCAAGATGAAGCAAGATGAAGTAAGATGAGGCAAGATGAGGCAAGATGAGGCAAGATGAGGCAAGATGAAGCAAGATGAAGCAAGATGAAGTAAGATGAGGCAAGATGAGGCAAGATGAGGCAAGATGAGGCAAGATGAAGCAAGATGAAGTAAGATGAGGCAAGATGAGGCAAGATGAGGCAAGATGAGGTAAGATGAGGCAAGACGAGGCAAGATGAAGCAAGATGAGGCAAGATGAAGCAAGATGAAGCAAGATGAGGCAAGATGAAGCAAGATGAGGCAAGATGAAGCAAGATGAGGCAAGACGAGGCAAAATGAGGCAAGAAGAAGTAAGATGAAGCAAGATGAGGTAAGATGAGGTAAGATGAGGCAAGATGAGGCAGAATGAGGCAAGAAGAAGTAAGATGAAGCAAGATGAGGTAAGATGAGGTAAGATGAGGCAAGATGAGGCAAAATGAGGCAAGAAGAAGTAAGATGAAGCAAGATGAGGTAAGATGAGGTAAGATGAGGCAAGATGAGGCAAGATGAAGCAAGATGATGCAAGATGAGGCAAGACGAGGCAAGACGAGGCAAGATGAGGCAAGATGAGGCAAGACAAGGCAAGATGAAGCAAGATGAGGCAAGATGAAGCAAGATGAAGCAAGATGAGGCAAGATGAGGCAAGATGAAGCAAGATGAAGCAAGATGAGGCAAGATGAGGCATGATGAGGCAAGATGAGGCAAGATGAAGCAAGATGAAGCAAGATGAGGCAAGACGAGGCAAGACGAGGCAAGATGAAGCAAGATGAGGCAAGACGAGGCAAGATGAAGCAAGATGAGGCAAGATGAAGCAAGATGAAGCAAGATGAAGCAAGATGAGGCAAGATGAGGCAAGATGAGGCAAGACGAGGCAAGATGAAGCAAGATGAGGCAAGATGAAGCAAGATGAAGCAAGATGAAGCAAGATGAGGCAAGATGAGGCAAGATGAGGCAAAATGAAGCAAGATGAGACAAGATGAAGCAAGATGAGGCAAGACGAGGCAAAATGAGGCAAGAAGAAGTAAGATGAAGCAAGATGAGGTAAGATGAGGTAAGATGAGGCAAGATGAGGCAAGATGAGGCAAAATGAGGAAGGAAGAAGTAAGATGAAGGCAAGATGAGGCAAGATGAAGCAAGATGAAGCAAGAAGAGGCAAGATGAGGTAAATTGAGGCAAGATGAAGCAAGATGAAGTAAGATGAGGCAAGATGAGGCAAGATGAGGCAAGATGAGGCAAGATGAGGCAAGACGAGGCAAGATGAGGCAAGATGAGGCAAGATGAGGCAAGACGAGATAAGATGAGGCAAGATGAGCCAAGATGAGGCACGATGAAGCAAGATGAAGCAAGATGAGGCATGATGAAGCAAGATGAAGTAAGATGAGGTAAGACGAGGCAAGATAAGGCAAGATGAGGCAAGACGAGGCAAGGAAAGATGAGAGAAGATGAGGCAAGATGAGGCAAGACGAGGCAAGATGAGGCAAGATGAGGCAAGATGAGGCAAGATGAGGCAAGATGAAGCAAGATGAAGCAAGAAGAGGCAAGATGAGGTAAATTGAGGCAAGATGAAGCAAGATGAAGCAAGATGAAGCAAGATGAGGCAAGATGAAGCAAGATGAGGCAAGATGAGGCAAAATGAAGCAAGATGAGACAAGATGAAGCAAGATGAGACAAGACGAGGCAAGATGAAGCAAGATTCGGGAAGATGAGGCAAGATGAGGCAAGATGAGGCAAGATGAAGCAAGATGAAGCAAGATGAGGTAAGACGAGGCAAGGAAAGATGAGGGAAGATGAGGCAAGATGAAGGAAGATGAGGCAAGATGAGGAAAGACGAGGCAAGATGAGGTAAGATGTGGTTAGACGAGGCAAGATGAAGCAAGATGAGGCAAGATGAGGCAAGATGAGGCAAGATGAGGCAAGATGATTCAAGATGAGGCAAGATGAAGTAAGATGTGGCAAGATGAGACTAGGTGAGGTAAGACGAGGGAAGATGAGGCAAGATGAAAGAAGATGAGGAAAGATAAAGCAAGTTGAGGCAAGATGAGGAAAGATGAGGCAAGATTAAGCAAGATGAGGTAAGATGAGGCAAGACGAGACAAGATGCAGGAAGATGAGGCAAGATGAGGCAAGATGAAGCAAGATGAAGCAAGATGAGGCAAGATGAGGCAAGATGAGGCAAGATGAGGCAAAATGAAGCAAGATGAGACAAGATGAAGTAAGATGAAGCAAGATGAGGCAAGATGAAGCAAGATGAAGCAAGATGAGGCAAAATGAGGTAAGACGAGGCAAGACGAGGCAAGATGAGGCAAGATGAAGGAAGATGAAGTAAGATGAGGAAAGATGAGGGAAGATGAGGCAAGATTAGGCAAGATGAAGCAAGATGAAGCAAGATGAGGCAAAATGAGGTAAGACGAGGCAAGATGAGGAAAGATGAAGGAAGATGAAGTAAGATGCAGCAAGATGAGGTAAGTTGAAGCAAGATGAAGCAAGATGAGGCAAGAAGAGGCAAGATGAGGCAAGATGAAGCAAGATGAAGAAAGATGAGACAAGACGAGGCAAGATGCGGAAAGATGAGGTAAGACGAGGTAAGATGACGCAAGATAAGGTAAGATGAGGAAAGATGAGGTAAGATAAGGCAAGATGAAGCAAGATGAAGCAAAATGAGGGTAAATGAGATAAGATGAGGCAAGATGAAGTAAGATGAGGCAAGATGAGGCAAGACGAGGCAAGATGAGGCAAGATGAGGCAAGATGAGTCAAGATGAGGTAAGACGAGGCAAGACGAGGAAAGATGAGGAAAGATGCGGGAAGATGGGACAAGATGAGGCAAGATGACTCAAGACGAGGCAAGATAAAGCAAGATGAGGCAAGATGAGGCAAGATGAGGAAAGACGAGGCAAGATGAAGCAAGATGAGGCAAGATGAAGCAAGATGAGGCAAGATGAAGAAAGATGAGGCAAGATGAGGCAAGATGAAGCAAGATGAGGCAAGATGAAGGAAGATGAAGCAAGATGAAGTGAGATGAGGCAAGATGAGGCTGGATGAGGCAAGATGAGGCAAGATGAGGCAAGATGAAGCAAGATGAAGCAAGATGAAGCAAGATGAGGCAAGATGAGGTAAGATGAAATAAATAGGATAAAGCAAGATGAAATAAGATGAAGCAAGATGAAGCAAGATGAGGCAAGATGAGGTAAGATGAAGTAAGATGAGGCAAAATGAAGCAAGATGAGGCAAGATGAGGAAAGATGAAGCAAGATGAGGCAAGATGAGGTAAGACGAGGCAAGATGAAGCAAGACGAGGCAAGATGAAGGAAGATGAAGTAAGATGAGGAAAGATGAGGGAAGATGAGGCAAGATTAGGCAAGATGAGGCAAGATGATGTAAGATGCGGGAAGATGAGGCAAGACGAGGCAAGACGAGGCAAGATGAAGCAAGATGAAGGAAGATGAAGCAAGATTCGGGAAGATGAGGCAAGATTTGGGAAGATGAGGCAAGGCACATAGCCACTTTACAAACATATTGTTTAGTGAGGTGTTAGTATTGCCTAAAGATAGATCACCTTCCTAGGACTCACATTAATGGAGTATTCTAAGTTCACCTCCGCTTCTTCCTTCACTGTAGGGTAAGACAGGTTGAGGGCAGAAGAGGAAGGGAGGGGGAGGAGTGGAGGGGAGCAAACAAATCACCTTGTACTGTGCTTTATGTACGGGATACTATGGACAACTGTCCAGTGAGTGTGCCCCACTCTACAGTACTACATCCCTCTGCCTCCTAGCCTCACAGAATTCCTCAGGGTCATTGTGCCAAGCCTTCAGCTCTTCCTCACGGAGCACAAGGTAGTGCGTCACTAGCTTGCGGGAGATGTCATTAAGCATGTCTGCGGAGAAGAAAGCTTTCTTCAGCTGTATAGCCTCCAGGACTTGAGGGGGTGGGGTCACTGAAGGGGGTGGGGCAATGGGGTAGAGCAAGCTGACTTGAGATCAGTCAACATTCAAATACGTAGCAAAGTGTGTAATAACTGAAAGATGGATAGAGGTCAATGTGTGTGTGTGTGTGTGTGTGTGTGTGTGTGTGTGTGTGTGTGTGTGTGTGTGTGTGTGTGTGTGTGTGTGTGTGTGTGTGTGTGTGTGTGTGTGTGTGTGTGTGTGTGTGTGTGTGTGTGTGTGCGTGTGCATGGAAGCATCACACATCTTTCTTCCATCTACCTTCCACCAGGCGCTGGGAATAAGGTGGTTTGTACTCCTCACATCTCAAGATCTGTCTCAGGAGAGTCAACAGCTGAAGAGCAAACCGAGCAAACAACTTTGCTGCAAATACACACAAGAAAGGATATGGGAGGAGGGAGAGGGAGAGAGGGGGAGGGGGAGGGGGAAGGAGAGGAAGGGGGAGGGGGAGGAAGGGGGAGGGAGGAGGGAGGGGGAGGGGGAGGGGAGGAGGAGGAGGGGGAGGTACAGTGAAGGAGGGTTCAAGCATTAGCATTCTCATTGCAACAAAGATACAGGTCAAACTACACATGTACAGTGGAGTGTGTAGCACTGTGGGTGGGTCCAGTTTGGGCGGGGCCAATGTGTGTGGGGGTCAGCAGTGGTGATTGAGCACTTACAACTTCCCTCATCTGTGAAGAGGAAGTGAGCTGCCAGCTCCAGCGAGGGTGTGATGAAAGGGACGTAGTTGATTGGATGGTGGGACTGAACATCAATCAGCTGCACAAATATATACACACAATACTTACAGAACTACCAATAGGGCAGCAGTATAAATCATTGAAACAATACTGCACATATGTGCCACACTACAATAGTACATTTAGTACAAAATGAGCTTACAGTCTTCATGTGGATTGCGATGATCTTCTCCACTGCCTCCTCCAGCTGGGGGCTCTGTTGTACTTGCAGCCGCATGTCTGCAAAGAGCCTGACCTGGTCAAACGTCTCTGACACAAAGGTCTGATGCACCAAACAGTTTGAGGTAGACAGGAGAGCAGTCTGGTCACAAGATATCTTAGATTAGATAATACTAATTAATCTCAC
Source organism: Ianthella basta (assembly GCA_964019415.1). Lineage (NCBI taxonomy): Eukaryota > Metazoa > Porifera > Demospongiae > Verongiida > Ianthellidae > Ianthella > Ianthella basta. Next base: position 862,460 of record OZ025884.1, read on the forward strand.
TCACACACACACGCACACACACGCACACACATGCACACACG
>OZ025884.1:865000-892500 GCA_964019415.1 Ianthella basta
ACAGGCTGCCCTGGTTGCTGGCTTTGCATCGTGTTGTTCTTGGGTGAGCCAAGATGTGTTGTGTGTGTGTGTGTTCACGAGCTGTTTGTCTTAGTCTAGCCCACTCTGCCTCCAGGGTGCTTACCCTGAAAAGGCGCAAGCGCCTGGGGACCGAGTGGGTCTAACGCGCTAGACCATGTTTGTCTGTGTACATGTTGGGTTCCTGTGTATTTGTGTGTATGTATACGTAAGCCAGTGTGAATACATGCATGCATGCATTATGTGTGTGTGTGCACACATGTACATGCAGTGTTTTAATGTGATCTGATGTAGTCTTGTCATTTCCACTCTGCATGTACAGCTGGGTGCAGGAGGGCAAGACAGGTGTTGTGACCTGTTCAGCTCTGAAGAAGAACTATAGACATATCATTCTACATGGAAGCAGTGACACTTGGGAAGAAAGCACGAATAAACTTGTAGCCAGTTCTTGTCTGTTTGTGGTTCTTCACGGAGCAAGAGACATTATTATGGAGCACCTGGTCCAGAGGAGTAGCCATTTCATGCCTCCTTCCTTGCTTGACTCACAGCTGGCTAGTTTGGAGTTGCCAGGCAACGATGAGAAGCATGTGATGTGTGATGTCAAACAAACAGTGAATGACATTGTCAAGCAAGTGACCATGTACCTCAAAGACAACGGTGTAAAGTGACCTGAGTCAATTCTTTAAACTTTAGTATTTTCTTGTTCTATTTGCCATTGTCACTGTGCAATCAGTTATATGAACATACTACAATTGTCATTTGTGAGACAATATGGGTACTGTGATGGAAGGGCAAATCAACCATTCCATATCAATTCTATGTATACCACACCTCATGTCACTCCTATCACTACTCATGTCACTCCTACCACACCTCGTGTCACTCTTATCACACCTCATGTCACTCCTACCACACCTCATGTCACTCCTATCACTACTCATGTCACTCCTACCACACCTCATGTCACTTTCGCCAAACCTCATGCATTTCACATGGTGAAACACCATACAAATATGTACTGTAGTATTAGAGTATTGCTGGTATAACTATATGTACAGTGCATGGTATCTGTCCTCATTATTGCTCGGGAGTCAGCTTATACTGCCAGCTCTTGGTGCCTGGCTGATAGCTCAGGTTGTAGAGATCCTGACTGTCACGGCGAGGGAGGTCCAGGTCTAGGCGGGGCTCGTTGTAGTGACCTAGGAAATGCACCTGCAACTTGATTGCAGAGGACCCTGCCACGTACATGCCAATGAGAGGGCAGGAACAGGGTATTAGTGTGTGTAACCCTATATACATACACTGCAGCAGATTTGCAATAAGATGCGCATGACACGTAACACTATATGTTGCTGTACATAACATGCTGCAATCCTATTTTTCAGCAGCTGTTCACCTTTGGACCACTTGCAGCTGTTTCGTACACACTATAGCTACTCAATGTATACATAACAGGAAACAAGTGCACATGTACTGCACACAAATTGACAACGTACTGTATCCAGCTGTAACCCATTGTGTGGACAGCTGCTAGCAAGATTTTAACAGTGTAGCAGTACTAGCTAAAGAAGACATCTGGACCACAAGAGACACTATTAAGTGTTGGATGTTCCGCTGGACCAATTGGCATGTGCTGGACTGAAAGACAATTAAATAAGTGCAGATCTCGAGTCCAGGATGCTATATACTGGAAGAAGATGAAGAGCTGAGCACCATGAATTATTTGCATATTCAGTTGATCACAAATCTGCCTGCGGAGCCCAGTGCAGATGATTCATCAGTTCCGGTGCAAAAATTGTGAGTGCAAACAACCTCTCAGCAATCACTGTTGCACGTCAGCAGTTAATGACAATTACCAAGTAGTCATGTACCTTGTGTTCACACAAGAATTGGGTACATTTTCACATGGTACTGTACAAATACAGTACAGTGTACATAGCACGCATGTGACCTGCTTATGACTGGCATGTGACCTGCATGTGACTAGCATATGACTTGTACATGGGCTTACCAGCTGGTGCTTTCAAAGAAAATGGCTCTTCATCAATCTCTGCAAACTTGCCACAAGGTTCAGTGCTAGCTACAATGCACTGCATGAGTGACAAAACACAACAAGCACCATAATAACATTGCTTAAACTTATATACTAATTTGCTAAAATGTGTGCATGTGCAAGTGTGGATCACGATACTCACTGCAATGAAGCTGAACAGTGTATCAGTGTGAGGATCCACCCCTTCCACTTCCACCCCAAACTTGCCTGGATAGCACCAAAGACACACAGAGGGGACAAGCAAATACACTGTTTCAAAATGACCCCGTGCAGTTAGTGTGCAAATAGGAAAAAGAAATGATGGAAGGGTGCATGGCTAAAACCACAAATCAAATAATTATTGGTGAAGTAAATCACATAATTTATACACATGCAGCTTGATGCTGGATAACACAATAAATACCTACACATACACATGCATCTAGAAGAAACATTCAGGCTGAAGTTAAGGGAGGAGAAGAGAAGGCACAAGAAACAATTGCAAGGACTCACCATCCTCGTCCATCTTTGTGGTGATCCTCATCCTCCTGTGCAGCTTGAATGGAGGGATCTCCACTCCCAGCTCTGCCATCAACTGCTTCATGAACTTATCAGTCATCATGTGCACATTCACATCAGCAATGCCATGCAGAGGGGTTCGCTGAAGGCTGTAGGGAGGAAGTAGCATTGTCACTCCTCCAGCTCACAACATCAGCACTTCACAAGGTGTGTGATAGCAGCATTAATCTATTAGTTAAATGTGATAGTGTTAACTGTCTTGTAGTTCTCAATTATTTTAAGGGTTAAGATTACTAGCTGAACATGTGTTTGATACACAGGGTTAAACGTACGTACAGCTGAAAATACCCCAAGAACAGGAGTTTCCTAGGAAATAGCATACTGAGTGTTGAAGCTCTCACGAATAAGTATATGCATGCTCAGATATGCCAATTCAGCCACACATGATACAACAAGTGCAAGGCATAGAGAGAAGGACACAAACATGCACTCACTTGCAAATGACCAGCTTGCCTCCCTTCTCCTTCACAACACGTGGCACACCAGCTCCAGGTCTCACTGTCAGACTTGACCCCAGTACAATTATAAGGTCAGCCTGAGAGGAGGAAGGAGAAAAGTATAAATGTGAACGAGTCACTCCTGCTCTGCCCCAATGGTATCCAGTCAGCACAAGTCCCAGAGAAACCCTACAGGCTACAGTAGCATAATTATGTAATCTGCTAGCTAAATAAACCCTTCTCCTTCCCACCTGCTACCACACTCACTTTGTCTGCTCCCTTGAAGGCCTTTGTGAGTTCATGCTCCGGAAGGGCCTCCCCAAAGTTCACGATGCTGCCCATTACTGGTCCTGGGCACTTGGGGTTGCCACAGATCCGGGAGGCCTGTTGAGCTATACGGGCCCTGAAGTCTCTCATGTACTCACGACCGCACTTCCAACAGCGCTTCAGGTTGGCGTTGCCATGGAGCTCAGCAAGCTGCTTGGGGTCCATGTTGCTCCTACGGTGGAGTCCGTCAGTGTTCTGACTGACAGTGAGCTGCACCTGACCGATCTCATGCAACTTCACTAGAGCCATGTGTGTGGGAGAGGGGAGGGCCTGAGAAGGAAAGCAGAGAGAGAGGGAATTAAGATAACAGCAAACTGTTCACACAACACAGATGGTTCACACCTCAAATACGGTTGTGCACCCCTAAACCAATTCAAGATTGATTGGTTGTGTACCATGTTTTCAAACTGGCTCTGGAAACGGATTAATGCAATTAAAACCAGCTATATAGGCTTAGTTCTCCAAATACCAGCTTGATCCAACAGGGTTTGAAACCTTGCTGATGTTTTGACCAGATACCCTGGTCTTCTTCGGTCAGGGCGCAAGTGACTTTCTGGTTGAAAGATTGGCAATATATAAGGTTTCAAACCCTGTTGCATCAAGCATGTATCTGGAGAACTATAACCCCTTCCTCATGCCTATGCCAGCTGAGAAACCCTCACTTCATTAAAACTAGCTAGGTTCAGTACTGGATAAGTTGTCCATGTGAAAACACTAAACCAGTTCTTAGTCGTAGTGTCCATGCGAAAAGGGTGTGTATGTACGCACCTTTGCAATATTCACCGTTTTCTGCAGCTTGAATTTCTCCTGTGGTGTCAAGTCGGTTGCGCTCAGTACCCATTCTCCTGGACCTGTGTAAACAACAGTCCCTATTCCACTGCTGAAGTCAGGGACACCAGCACTGTGGGTGTGGCATGCAAAGGAGCATGATTGAGGGGGGAACCATGCAGGGAGAGGTGGCATTGAAATGAATGAAGTTGCATTGAAACAGAGTAGAGCCAGTACTTGGCCATGGTTAGTTGAATTCATGCATGATCACCATCTTGAAATATAAGTCTTGTATTCATCATCTTATTGTTCTCATTGTGGCTGCAACAAGGAGTGCTTTGTAGGATCTGCATGGAAGCTCCTGGAAAGCTCCAGGTACTGATCACTACATTCGGCAGTGCATATTACAAGAATGTTTTGGCATGTAAAATGCACAAAGCCTGCCCATATATATACTTCTTTGTTTTGTGCCAACTCAGTTTTTGTTGAGATGGTATCCTCTTCAACAAGAAGTCTTTACTTTTACTCCACATGCAGTATGGCCACAAGAAGTACTGCTGACTGTGCATATTTTGAACTCAGTTCCTGTTCTCTCTTTGGTCAATCTATGCTAAGGGTGGGCAATATGAAGGCAATAGGCCGCTTGCTCATGCAACAATTCATGTAATAACAGATCCCACTGCCATGATAACAGGAATATAATCATTGCTTCCAAATGACACCCCAGCTATGCCTCAGTTTGCATCAAGGTCTAAGTAATAAAACTATCTTGTCAAGCTCAAAGAGACCACGAATTGGCCTTGCCATTTGGCTATTAAGGCAGTTCTCACCTGGTGCTGATCCCTACTCCTGTGAATATGACAGTGTAGCGGCTGTTCCTCATGTACTCTGCAACTTGCTTCACCTTCTTCTCGGCTTCTTCTGGAGTGTCAAAGAATTTTTTCTTCTCCTCGTCCACTGTGATGGATGTGCATGTTGGCTGTTGGGACGAGAGAGGGTATGTACAAAATGAAGTATGTACTTGCTCCCATGGATGCATGCATTTACACCTGTAATAGCCAAATACATCACAGGACTTCCCTTCTCTGTTTACATGCACTTCAAATTCAGTACCCTAGACATGCACGCACACACACACACACACACACACACACACACACACACACACACACACATACACACACAGAGAGACTTGTGCATATGCAAATGTATGTAATCCCATGCACATACCTCCACTCTTTTCACCATGGTCAGCAATTTATTGTGGATGCTCACAACGTCAGGCCTCTCCTTTGGGTCGTCCTTCAAGCAGGAAAGGATAAGAGGCTTCAAAGGATGGTCTTCCTCCAGTATGGAGAGGTCCTGTCCACGGCGCTGGATCTCCGGAATGACACCAATGCCAGCCAGCCCCACACGAGGAGGCTGCTGAATGGCTATTTCCAGCATGAGCACACCAAGTGAGAATATATCCAGTTTCTCATTGTAGCGGCAGTGCTCCTGCATAGCTTCAGGTGGCATGAAAGGGACAGCCCCCGGTTGAGCTGTGTTGAAGTACTCTGCATTGTTGGCCTTCAATTTGGACTGGCCAAGGTCTCCAATCTTCACCAAACCATCCTTATCAAACATGACGTTCTTGTCAGTCAGGTCTCTGTGGACAATAGAAGGAGTGTGTGTGTGGAGGAAACGGAGTCCACGCACGATCCCAAGGCATATTTCCAGTTGCCGCTGCCTGCTTAAGCCGTCCGTTTCGCTGCGCTCAAGGAACTCTCGAAGGTTCTCCCTCATTCTCTCCATGACCAGCATAGGTTCTTCGTCATAAAACGCTCCACGGAAGTCTATCACGTGAGGGTGATCCACTTGCTCTAGAAGTTGGCATTCTTCTTTGAAATCCATCAGAACCTGATCAAAGTCGCCTTGGCCCCTAGCCGCTTCCAAAAGTAGGAGATGAATTCTCTTTACAGCGACTGGTCTTCCGTCTAGTTCTCCGGAGTGCACCGACCCATACGCTCCGCGACTGATCTCCCGTCCGATCTTGAGGGAGGACGGCTTGGGGCGAAAATATTGAGCAGCGTTGAGCAGTCGGTGACGGGATGAGGCCATCTTGCTGAAAAACAAAGTACTGAACTCCCTGAGAAGTCACCAGACTAAACAAGGCCTCATAGAGACCATACCCCGTGCGCGTGGAGACTGCCAGGTAGACCTAGCTATATAAAATGATTATATATGTCTGTATCCGTACGGACGCGGGCCGTCCGCAAACTTTCAGCATAATTATGGCCGTTTACCGTCCCGTAAGCGCCCGGAGGCGCGGAAGGGGACGGAACGTCCGCAAAAGACTAGAAAGTGCCGTTTTAATAGCTTTTGCGTGGTTGTTGCAGTCGTCGATCGTATACAGGCATTTTTTTGCGAAACCTATCTTTCAGGAGCTATACGAGCCTTAAAAGTGCCTTAATCCCGCAAACGGCCCAAAATTGTGGCCGGTCAAACTGAGCCACAAACCAAAGCATATATAGCCTAACCCCTATTGCGCAATAGCACACGGGGTAATTAACGGAGTTCAATATACCGCGACAGTAGTGCAGGGAAAGCACCGACAGGTCTAACCTGGCTTGCTAGATCGTCAAGTAGACTACAACGGTTATTAGCCATCTTGCTGCATCGGCTCCTCACCGACATGTTTAGCGCTCGTAGTTGCCTGGCGTGCATTATCGATCGTCGTCGCGCCATTAGTTAATCTCGTGTAGCTATGATTATATACCGCACCTCTTAATATTAAGCTTGCCACTCCCACCATGGCCATGTCTCGTGTCAGTCCCGCTACGCCTCATGTCGCTCCTACCACACTTTATGTCACTCCTACCACGCCTCATGTCACTCCTACCACGCCTCATGTCACTCCTACCACACCTCGAGCATGTCACTCCTACCACGCCTCATGTCACTCCTACCACACCTCATGTCACTCCTACCACACCTCATGTCACTCCTACCACACCTCATGTCACTCCTACCACACCTCGAGCATGTCACCCCTACCACACTTCATGTCACTCCTACCACACCTCATGTCACTCCTACCACACCTCATGTCAATGACACTGTGTTGACCATGCAACAATGGACATGAGCAGTGCATTGATATACGTTCTATGAAAACACTGTATATATAATGTGCATATGTACATTGGTATAATGATATTGCTACTAAATATGTGCATAAACATTATGCTATTCATATGAGGAAGGTACTGTACAAAATGACGGCTGCTGCATACATGGTGAAACACTGTAGAAAATAAATGTTGAAATACTTCAAGTTTTGCTGCTTTGTTACATCTTGAGGTGTCTGTCCTTGATCACGAGGTTGTTACTGCTCGGGAGTCAGCTCATACTGCCAGCCCTCAGCGCCCGGCTGATAGCTCAGGTTGTAGAGGACCCGCCCCTCACGGCGGGGGAGGTCCAGGTTAAGACTGGGCTCGTTGTAGTGGCCCTGGAAGTGCACCTGCAACTTGATTGAGGAGGACCCTGCACAGATGAGAGGGCGGGAACACAGTAGGTGTGTGTAGCAGTGTCACAACAGATGGTGACACTCTTATACATACCACTATTCTGCCATATTTAACATGCTAAAGTTGTATAATAATCTTTATAATAGCAGGTACACACAATTATAGTACAGTGTACATATAACTAACATGTGACTTGCATGTGATCAGCACATGACCTGCATGTGACTAGCATGTGAATGTGACTATATGTGACTAGCACATTGGCTTACCAGCTGGTGCTTTCAAAGAAAATGGTTCTTTGTCAGTCTCTGCAAACTTGCCATGAGGTTCAGTTTTGGCTACAATGCCCTGAGTGGCAAAATAATATGACAACACATGTGACTGCCTGTGTGTGTGTGTGTGTGTGTGTGTGTGTGTGTGTGTGTGTGTGTGTGTGTGTGTGTGTGTGTGTGTGTGTGTATGCATGTGTGTGTGTGGATGTGTGCGTGCGTGCGTGTGGGTGTGTCTGTGTGCATACGTGTGCATGCTGCACTACTCACTGCAATGAAGCTGTACGGTGCATCAATGTGAGGGTCCACTCCTTCGACTGCCACCTCAAACTTGCCTGGACAGCACCAAGAGCACACAGAGGGGACAAGCAAATAGGTAGAATAGTGAACAAAAAGAAATGATGGATGGGTGAAACAAGTGAACCGCATATAATACTATATTCAATGGTGGATACTGCATGTTATATTGATGATGGTGGATATGAGTGGAATGAAATATCTATGTACGTATATATGTATCTAGGATGAGGTTTTAGCTGAGGTTAGGGAAGGGCTGGGAAGTATGTGCAAGAAGGAACAGCTCACCATCTTTGTCTGTCTTTGTGGTGATCCTCATCCTCCTGTGCAGCTTGAATGGAGGGATCTCCACTCCCAGCTCTGCCATCAACTGCTTCATGAACTCGTCGGTCATCATGTGAACATTCACATCAGCAATGCCATGCAGAGGGGTTCGCTGAAGGCTGTAGGGAGGAAGTAGCATTGTCACTCCTCCAGCTCACAACATCAGCACTTCACAAGGTGTGTGATAGCAGCATTAAACCATCTACAGTAATTTCAATGGTCTTTGCCAACAAAGTTTGAAATACTGTTTTGGACAAGTGTTTAATAGACAGTCTATAGTATCCCAAGAGAATGGGAAGTTTCCTAGAATAATACATATGTTTACAGGATGTCACCGGTTGGCCTGAGTGTTGAAATGTCACCAAATGTACATAGACGCTCACATGTGCCCATTCAGCGATGATGTATTGAGTGCATCGAAGAAGAGGGATACAAACACTCACTTGCAAATAACCAGCTTCCCTCCCTTCTCCTTCACAACTACTGGCACATCAGCTGCGGGGGTCACTCGCAGACTTGACCCCAGTACAATGATGAGGTCAGCCTGAGGGGAGGGGGGGGGGGGGGGGAGGAAGGAGAAGAGCATAATGGTGAAGGAGTCACTCCTGCTCCGCATGCTCCAATGGTGTGTGTGCCGACAGTTAGCACAAGTCCCAGAGAACCCTACAGGCTACAGTAGCATGTAATCTGCAGGCCAAATCAACCCTCCTCTTTTCTACTACCTTGCTACCACACTCACTTTGTCTGCTCCCTTGAAGGCCTTTGTGAGTTCATGCTCCGGAAGATTCTCCCCAAAGTTCACGATGCTGTCCAACAGCTGTCCTCGGCACTTGGGGTTGTCACAGTTCCGGGAGGTCTCATGCGAGAACACATGGTGAGCTACACGGGTCCTGAAGTCTCTCATGTACTCACGACCACACTTCTTACAGCGTTCAAGGTTGGTGTTGCCATGGAGCTCGGCAAGCTGCTTGGGGTCCATGTTGCTCCTACGGTGGAGCCCGTCAACATTCTGACTGACAGTGAGCTGCACTTTACCGACCTCATGCAACTTCACCATGGCCATGTGCGTGAGAGAGGGGAGGGCCTGAGAAGGAAAGCAGGGGGAGGGAACACTAGATGAAGAGTAAATTAAACACTAGAAAAACACCAGAAGGCAGAGCGACACAGCTGAGGAAGACAGAGTCAGCCCACTTGAATGGAGAACAGCACACCAAGTGTTTGAGGAGAACCATCCTGCGTGTGTGGTGTACCCCATCACTAGCTCCAACTACAGCCAGCATGTACTTAGGTGTTTACCTTCACAAGGTCCACCCTCTTCTTCTGCTTCTGCTTCTGAAACTCGGCCTTCTCCTGCGGCGTCATGTCGGCTGCCCTCAACTCCCACACTCCCGGGCCTGTCTCCAGAACAGTTCCCATCCCACTACGGAAGTCGGGGATACCAGTGCTGTAGGGACCAAGGGGGAGGGGCCAGGGGGAGGGGTCAGGGGAGTGGCGCATGGATATAAGTAGCCACATGTACTTGACAAGTAGAGATAACAACATAACACTTGGTTAATCGGAATCAACATCATGTGACAGTCACATGACAGGATCACCAAATAAGGCAGTTCTCACCTGGTGCTGATCCCTGCTCCTGTGAACATGACAGTGTAGCGGCTGTTCCTCATGTACTCTGCAACTTGCTTCACCTTCTTCTCGGCTTCTTCAGGAGTGTCAAAGAATTCTTTCTTCTCCTCTTCATCTGTGATGGATGTGTATGATGGCTTGGGCTTGCCTGGCTTCGGCTTGGTTGTGTTACCCACCACAGGGTGCTTCTTCACCACAGTCTGAGGGAAGAGGAAAGAAGAGCAGTGAAGTATACTACCACCACTACACACACACACGAGCACGAGACTGTTACTGAGGTAGCTATTTGACTTGCAGCTGTCAGTGGCACTGACACGTACGGTGGGGCACACAATCCCTTACAGACACTCTCTACCTCACTGGGACTCTCCAACTCACTTGTGTTGGCTTCAGTTTTCCTTTGGCTGCTCCAAGTTCATCAGGGTGTGGAACACCAGATTTCCCCTTGCTGGAGCCAGTTGCAGGAGGGGATTTCCCCTTGCTGGAGCCAGTTGCAGGAGGGGATTTCCCATTGCTGGGTCCAGCTGCAGGAGGGGATTTCCCTTTGCTGGGTCCAGCTGCAGGAGGGGATTTCCCCTTGCTTGAGTCCTCCCCTTCGCCTGTTACCTCCCCAGCTGGAGCTGGGGAGGTGGTGGAAGTCTTGCTGGCTGTGTTGCTCTGTCCCTCTAGCTTCTGGTAAGATGCAATCATCCCTTGGAGGGAGGGCACAACAGTAGATATGACGTATGCCTCCAACCTCTTCTCAACTGTAGGAAGATAGAAAGCCAGTGAGTAAGTTATGTGACTGCCACATGACATGAATTAGGTCATGTGACTTACGCATTTCCTGTTTCTTGTCAGCTTTCTCCTTTTTCTCTGCTGTTGTGGGGTAGCCAGCTCCCTCTACATGAAAGGAGATCCTTGTGATGGCACTGTAACTGCATATGCACATAATACCCCTTCTCACTCCCTCCCTCTCTCTCTAACTGGCAGTGTCACTGGTGCTGACTCACCTCTCACCACCATGTTGGTCACCATCTTGCCTTCAATGTATTCAGATACAAATTGCCATATCTCCTCCTTGCTGGGGAGGTCCAGGGGAAGCACCTGTTCAAATGGAGGATCAAGGTGCACCTGCACATTGCTGCACTTGACGGTGTAGATGTTGCCCATCTTAGGGGAGGGGGAGGGGGGGGAGGGGGAGGGGGAGGGAGGGGGAGGGGGAAAGGGAGGAACAAGTGTTTCCATTTTACATACTCTTTCCAAAGTCAGAGATGTAGCACAAACACTCAATCCTCTGTCAAACACCCCACAGTCTGTTAACTGAGGACTTATGCACCATTACTGTACATAGAATCCCATTGTGAATCAGTCCCAACACACTAATGTACCCCATTGTAAGGACCCACATGTTCACCCTATACAATAATGTATATATACACACATGTTCATACTATTTGCCAGTAGCTGTGTGGCACCATGCTGCCCAAGAGTGCCCTTGTAGTGTAGTGTGGTTGTCTGTAGTTTTGGGTGTTGTGTGCCTCACTCACTGCCTGTGGGAGGTGGTACTTGATGGTGATGTTGTCACTCTGGTCCGCAGACACAGTTGGTAGCCTGTCCTGTGGGTTTATGTCAATGGTGACACCGTCACATCTCACCATCTCCTGCAAGAGCACACACATGCACACACACACAGTCACAACACACACATACTATACACCTACACTACATCACACAGAAGTCATAGCTTCAAATGTTTGGCATCATTGTGGTGACAACCTGGTTGCTTCAAATTACAACTGCTTAATGTAACAGTTTAGTGTTTTTAATATGTTAATGCACACACAAACCACAATATAAACTGTGTATTAGTATGAGTGGTGTATATTGGGATCCCTGAAGGAACCTGTCACTGATGCATATACACACAGTGCAGACGAAGTGTGCATTGTGGAATAGTGAAGTGGGACCACTTTGCACACATCTACACCCCGGCCCATACATACATACACATGAGTGATGTGAAGGTCAGAGCAAGCTGTTCTGTGTGTGCAGCAGCCTCACAACTCACCACAGTGCCTGTGACAAGACCATCCTCCAGTTCAACGGTGACATTCTTACAAGACTCTGCACATGATATCAAACAGCAAGGAAGCATTACTCTTTGCACTGATTGGAACAACATTGGTCACATGCAATATGATACAGGGCTGATTAGCTTTTTGATTGACCTAATGAGCAATAAGTGACAAAACTTCGTGAGAACATTCACAGTGCAGTGAACATCAAAAGTGTTTGCTGAAACAGTAGACTAACGCTTGAATTGAGCTAGCTAACAATTGGATATTATTGAAATAACAGCCCATTTGATGAATGTTACAAATGAAAGAACAAGAAACAGTTTCATAGTGATGATGCCTTACACACATTCATTATCAATCTGAACCCACACACACACACACACACGAATGCATACACATCTGCACTGTACATGTTCACAGGTTGGAGGGTCACTACTTAGGCTGCAGTGTAAACACGTCATGATATGACACTGTTTTGGACGCCACTGTCGTGGTGATGACACTGTTCTGCAAGCTCTATCAAGAAGCATGACTGCACTATAAGCTGCTCCACTAACCTACACGTGCACACATCACACACACCACACACACTACTAGCTAGTAGCAACAAGTGCACACATCACTAGTGTTCGTGCACGCCGTAGACCCACCAAGGATGCACTTGGCTGCAGTGCCTCGGACGTACACTGTGCAGCCGGTGCAGTTGCGCACGTACACCATGTCCACTGGCTTTGCAGCGCACGAGAGCTCCTCGTCATGGCGGTCCACCAGGTTGATGATGGGCCGGGGACGGTTCAAGATGGAGGCTATGGGGTTCGCCTTGGACGCCATTTCTTGCTCTCTTCTTCTGCTAACCTTTGGTATGAGAGTATGAAGGCTTCGATGTACGTCGCTGTATACACGGTTTACTTCAGGTTCACTTACAACTGATCATGAAGGGGAAAAACGACGTCCCTTTTTATAGTTTAAGATACGTCATTGGAAACCGAAAATAGTAACACTTCGAGTGATGTAATGAGTAATGGCCCAAAATAGGTACACAACAATGACAAGCTGTTCAACTGCTGAGTCTTCCCGCGTTGTCACAGCTCAGTGATGATTCATGTCAAACAAATACACCTGCACATTTGTAAGTAGATTGATGAGAGAGCATTTACAGCTCTGTGCACCACACATCACACACACCATGCTAGTCACACATTACACATAGGTGCAGGCTTATTGATGCCAGCACACATACATGCACTGAGACAAGAAGAAATTGTAAAGTCACCTTGCTGCTGGTGTGTGTTGTCTCTTTACTTCCATCATCATGCAGGTTGCCATGGCTACAGATTACAACAACATGGCTCCCTCCGGACACCGAGACAAGCTCTGTCCTTCTCACAACACCAGAAGGTTTGAAGTGAGACACAGAAGGACTTAACCTCCTCAAGCAGCCATCCTTGTGCAAAGTAAGAACCTAAGAGTTAAGTAGAAAGATCACATGACAGTCACATGACAAGATCAATCAATCAATCCATGCAAGCAGTGCTCACTGTGTTTGCATTCTCTGCAATGACCAAGTCTGTCACAGGAGACCGCTTCTCTGACCGAGCAGACTTCAGCACCCTGTGACACACACACACAACACAAATAAACAAGGGAACAAACAAACAAACAAACAAACACAGATGCACACAACACAACACAGTGCATCACACACACACAATTACAAAAGGCAGAGTGGGACCAGCTAGCACACAGTCCATGACACACAACATGCCATGATGGGATAACCATATATGGCAGTAGATTTAGTACTTTACATAATTTATATATGCAATGCTCACACAAACATAGGTGTGTGCTGAGTGAGCAGTGTAGAGGATGCCCATATGAGGAAATATGTTAGAACACACGTAAACATGTAAATATATTGTGTACATGTGTGCATTAATACATTTTGTGTGTGTGTGTGTGTGTGTGTGTGTGTGTGTGTGTGTGTGTGTGTGTGTGTGTGTGTGTGTGTGTGTGTGTGTGTGTGTGTGTGTGTGTGTGTGTTCGTACTCTTCTGAGTAGTTAGATATCCTATTGGGGTCTCCTAAGCTCTTCCCAGCATCCATCTTGTAAACCTCCCCCGCTGCGTCTCCCACCAGCAGGAGAGGAGCAGTGTGTGAGGAGGAGGGGTGGAAGGACACACAGCAGACAGGGGAACCACTGGGGCAGTGGAACACGTGGTGAAAGAGGCCTGAATGGAGGACAGAGGGGAACTGCAGTGAACAAATCAAGCTGGATGAACCAAGTACTTGACAATAAACCAAAAGAGTGAAGAGACAAGTGCGGCCCACTCCTCAGTACACCTCTGCAGCCTCTGTGTCCCTCATTCCCCACTCCAAACACCCTTGGAGAATTACACATGCAACAAGAAAGGTACTGTTCCCATACAACCAAGACCATCTCTCTCCCTCACTTTGCTTCAAGTCGCTGACTACCACAGCCCCCTCCTTGAGCCCGAGGGCCAGCATGGTGCCGTCCTCACTGATGGAGCTACAAGTGATGGCACTCAGCTGGGGCCACACCCTCTCCAGGGGCGGGGCGGGGTCTGTTGTCAGGAAGAGGGGAGGGGCAGGACAGGTGTGTGGAGCAAACATGCAGAGAAGAAGGGTTGGCAGTTGACAGAGTGATAGAGTAGGAAGAGGTGGAGAGGGGAGAACACACAAGGCAGTGATGCTGCATGCCAGCAAGTCATTGGTCCACTGTAGCTCACCTTTAGCCTTTGGGTTCACTGCCAGTGAGTACTGGTGGAGCTGAGTGCCTCCCTCCCACCAGAGCAGGAGGGAGAGAGGCTCGGTGGAGTGGGAGCCGTTCTTGTAGTGCAAGAAGTGACAGTGAGGGGGGCTGTGGGGGAGGGGGAGGGGAGGGGAGGGGAGAGGGATGAGAGGGGAGAGGGAGGGGAGGGGGTGGGTGACAGGGAGGATGAGTGAGAGGAGGGATGAGTAGGGAGTGGAGGAGGAAGGAATGCTTGAGTACCCAACTCTGACTGTTACTGCCCTTTCCTGTGTCATACCCTGCAGCACTGTGGCCTGTCAGTGATACTGGCTCCAGAAGGAAGTCTGATCGAAGTGATGTGAACACTTTTAATCGATTATTGAAGAAGTTGTCTGTGAGGATGTGTTTCTCTCCAGTAGGCAGGCACTGCTTGGTGGTGGACCTGAGACTGCATGGTGTCGCAAGAGGAAAGACGCCATGCAGTATATACGTATTCTTTACATAATACACATACATACATACACACATACATACATACACACATACATACATACATACATACATACATACATACATACATACACACACACATACATACAACGTACATACATACATACATACATACACACACACGCACACACACACACACACACACACACACACACACACACACACACACACACATGTACATACGTTATACAAGGACATCTCACTAACCCTGCCAGTGCAAATGCTGGGTCACAGTCGCTGCAGGGTTGGAGCGACAGTGGGGGGGACATCTTCCTCAGAAAGGTTGGTTTTGCAAGTGAAGATGGCTCAGGAGGTTGAAATAGAGGAGGAGACGAAGCAATGTCTCCTCCGGGAGGTTCGTCCCCACCTTCTGGGCTACCCTCCTGCTCAGCTGCTATGGAGTCCCTGTGTTTGGTGAGGCTGGAGTGCACGTCAGCCAACCACTGTGAAACAGGAAGCTGGTGGACCTCTAGTGAGGGCCCTGTGGGGTGCAGATGGGGGGGGGGGGGGGGGGGGAGGAAAGTGGAGGAATATTTCAACCTCCACTTACCTCCACATGTATCTATACACCATTGTCTGGGTCACTAAAAGTGATTGCAAGCCCATTTGACACATAACCGTACAACCTACAACCAGGAGGATAAGGTTCCTAATGCAAGGCAGGACTAAGGCATACAACCAAAGTGGTCATTTTATGCACACTCAACTCCAGAACAAGTACCAGGCTACACAGACTGCATGCTACCATGATGCACCTCCATCTTCCTGGAAGGCCACAGCCAGGTGACTTGCACAGAGGGAGAGAGAGCAGGCTGTTGGCTGCCTCTCTCCAGTGAACTCAATGTCTTTCATACGAATAGTACCAAGGGTATGCAGCAGAAAATGGCTGACACCTAGAAGAGCAGAAAAAGTGTATGTTATGCACCATACAGCATGAGGTTATCATGTGCACATCACATGGGATGCATGTGACACAACTAATGATGTCTAGTCTGCTAGCCCCTTCATGCCACCACTGGCCACAAACATAATAAGGTGTCCAAGGTTACTAATAATACTAATAGTGTGTGGGCGTCAGGTACATTGTATGTACAAGCATACGTACCAGTCTCTGACACTGCTGCCACTAGCCAGCATTGCGTACTGCTGGCTGGCAGGCACACGGGCTGGCTAGCGAGGGACAGGACTGGAGTGCTGTCTGCAGTTGGCAGCAGCTTCTGCTGGGGAGATGCCTCGGAGAGGTCCACTGTAGCTAGTCCCTCACTCACGCCCATCAACAAAGCCGCCCCTGCTGTCACATGGCACCTCATACCAGGCACTTCCAGGCCACAGGATGGTACCAACCGAGAGGTACGCGGCCTGGCTGCTTCCTCCCGCCTTTGTTGCTCTACTGCCAGTATGCTGCTCCATGCAATACTCAGCAGCTCTTGCAAAACGTCATTGATCATTCGAAACGGCTGGGGAAGTTCGTCCCTCCATAGCTCTGGGTCCTGAAGGTAATCCTTGGGGTTATAGTCCTCGTCGACAGAGGATGGAGTTGTGAGCTTGGAAAGAGCTTTGATTTTCGTTTTCGGCATTGCTCAGCTCGTGTCCACCATTTTGTCCATCGTCTAGACAACGTAATGAATACGATTACGGTCATGTGACTCATTGTGTGTGGAAGAGGAGAAAGATGTCGTACGGCGGAGTCGGATATTCGCCTTCTGGTGGAGAGCCGCCAGAGCGAGAGGAGCTCCAAACTGAAGTAAAACTGTACAACAACGCCAGAGAAAGGGAAGAATATGATAATCGAGCCGATCTATTCGCTCTGATTCAAACCATTCAAGCATTAGAAAAGGCGTACATCAAGGACGCGGTTCCGCCCCAAGACTACACTAGAGAATGCACAAGACTGTTGGCACAGTACGAGACCGCATTTAGATTGGTAAAGAACAAGTTTGATAAAGTGGAAGACTTCATGACGCGATATTTGATGGACTGTCCTGCCGCCCTACAAAGGATTAAAGATGGGAAGCCAATAACCTTACAGGATGACAAGGGTAACATCAGCAGGACCATCGCAGAAGCTGTCTCTCTCTTCATCACCATTATTGACCGCCTTCGTCTAGAGGGACGCGCAGTGGACGAGCTGTACCCTGACCTGAAGGAACTTCACGAAACTCTTTCTCGGATGAGCACACTGCCTCAAAACCATGGTTCCCGGGAGAAAGTGAAGCACTGGATAGAGTTGTTCACCAGCATGAGGGCAAGTGACGAGCTCTCTGACGACCAGATACGGCAGATGACGTTTGATCTGGACACTGCTTACGCTGACTTCCAGAGGTTTTTGGAGCACTGACTCATCATTGCATGCCAGCTCGTGATTTTGTGATGCGATCATTTTGACAATAAATGCGTGTTAGAGCACTTTATCTTTACTGAAGTGTATATATAGCTGGTACATTGTTGTCTATACGTACCTCACACACTGTTACTACCTTACACCGGAAGTTATTTGTTGCTAATGGAATTCCCCAATGGCGGCAAGTTATTCTTCATCCGCGCTGACACAGCAAAACCGAATTAAACGAAGCCGAGTGGGTGCGCCGCTGGAGCGACTCACGGAGGAGTGCTGGGCTTGAATCAACAACTGAGATGAGTATCACGGGCTGCTGTCTCTAGGTAAGGGAAGTTGTAGCGGACGGCATTACTAGTACAAGTTACTGCTCGGCGCTGTCCTCACGCGTCTTGTGGTTGACCCGGGGGTCGAGGCCTGTCCTCCCTGTGGTTCCCACCGTCCCATTCTCTCGCACAAGTTTCCCGCGTTTGTTGTTGTAATGCGTTGTGTGTGTAGGCATCTCTAGTGTTCACTGTCACACGTACGTACAGATTCCTAGTCACTTCACACTCTCTCACGTTCGCCCCCTCCCCTCTCCCCAGCCTCCTGTGGTGTGCGGTAGGCGGACATCCTTGTCTCCCCCCAGCCGTCATGTCCGAAGCAAACTATTCAGTTGACTTAGACAGGTACTCTTCCACCGACCTAGAGGCTTGTGATGAAGTGGAGATAGTGAATGTGGAGAACAGAAAGGGGAAAATGAGGAAACGAAGAGGGAGGTCTACCAGTGCCTCATCAGAAGATGATGTTATAGTCTTGGGAAGCAGCCAACCTGCTATACACAGTAAGAAAGGACCAACTGTCATCTCAACAGACAGTGAAGATGAGGGATCAAGGGCTGTACCTGTTGGTCTGGCTGTGAAGAGGTTGAAAGGAAGACGGCTACAGCCTTGCTCCTCTGGACAAGCACAAGCCCATAATAAAGAGGTATTGTTTGTCAAGGAATCAAAGGCACAAACTGAAAAGACTGGCGCTTCCTCTGGCCCTCCTCTCCCCCTTAAAAGGGCAGTGCAGGATGGTATCTGGTTGTGGGTACCGGGGAACAAAGGCCAGCAGAGCCAGCAGAATGAAATGGATGCAACACATTCCCATGATGGTGTTGCAAGAAGACACAATGAAGTGAAGAAAAGATCAGCGTCACCAGATCTACCAGAATGCACCTTCCTTCCTCCTGCGACCACCCTCCAAACCAGTTCTGTAGATGAAGGCATATCCTCTCTTGATGTCTTACACTCCTTCCCCGAGGTCGGTGTCTCCAACAGGGAGGAGCGCTTTTGGTCAAAAGGCACACCGCTGTACTGGACAGAGTGCACTAACTGTACTGTAGAGTGTATGGGAGAGGACTGTACGCCCGCATACCATTCTATGAAGGTAGAAGCAGAGGTGGAGTGGGATCGTGTGACGAGGCCCATGTCTGAGAACAGATTCAATGTGGAGAGGGTCTTTCGAATACAAAACATTCGTTTGTGGAAGAGATACAGGTCGGAGATGGAGTTCATGCTGGACGGAGCACACGAAGGCTACCAGTTGAACCAAGCGTGGTTGTATCACGTGTCAACGGCTGGTTGGAGGACAGTGTGTGAGGAAGGGTTGGACCCGAGGCTTGCCAGAGAGGGCTGCTTTGGGAGGGGGACATACTTCAGGTGGGTGTGGTGTGTTGTCAAACAGTAGGAAGAGTTATGATTTTTCTCAGCAGTACAGTTGATATGGAAGTAGATGGCACAGACTTTCCCAAATGTGTGTTGTGTACAACAGTGTGGTATTAATTGGACATACAGTGAAACCTGTCTAAGACAGCCACCTGTGGGCCAGCTGTAATTGGTCTTAATAGAGAGGTGGCTGCATTACAGAGGTAGACTGCAATGTTTTAGTGCTATGTTATGTGATAGAGATGGGGACCAGAGAAGCTGGCTGTTTTAGAGAGGTGGCTGCCTTATACAGTGACCATCTTAAATAGGTCCCACTGCATTGCATAATCAACAGGGGTAAGTCCCTCTGCGATTGTGCAGTGCTTCCAAAGATTGGAAAATCGACAAGAAGTGATTGCGGCAGCCACTGCTTATTGCAATACTGTAGATCAGTGGCTTTGTGTACCAAACTTGGGATCACTGTTGGAGGTAGATAGCCTAATTGATACCATGACATCAATGGGAGAAATTCTTAGTGTGTAAGTGACTGCAGGCCAGCTGCCCACCGGCATGCCTGCAGGTTGAGATAGGCTGTAGTAGTGTGCTAGCATTAGGAAGTGGGGGCAGGCCTGCCTGGCCCTGCTTGCCTTGCTGCAAGTGGGGCTCTAAGCACCTGTGGCCACTGCACAGGCTTTGATGTGTTGTGTAGTTTAGATAGCTGTCTGGCTATACAAAAGGATTGACCACTGTGTAGTCAAATCACTTCTGATGAGTACAGTCTTAATTAGTAAGAAGCCCTCCCCCTTGCCCACTCTACCCCTCCTTACCTCCCCTTCACCTCCCTTTTCCTCACCCCTGTCCCGCCCCCACTGTGCTCTCTGTCCCCCTCTCCCACTCAGTGACAACCCAGTGAAGTGCCATAACTACTCGAGACCTGGAACTAACCGACACACAATCATTCTCTGTCGAGTGCTCCTAGGAGACATTAAGGTACAACCTTGGTACTGTACATTGTATAGCCTGGGAGACATGCCTGGTGTATACTGTGCAATACTGACCATGCATGTGTGTATGTGCGTGTGTGTGTAGGAATACCCTGATAGGATGACAGATCAAGGCCTGAAGAGGGAACCAACCAAGTCCAACCCTAGACCGGGGGAAAAGAAGACCTATGACTCTGTCAAGGTGAGTGCAGTCATCCATTCATGCATTGTGTGTAATTGTTTGCCATTGTTGTTGAACTCACAGATGATTTGGGAGTTTCATTTCGTTTATCCACCCTTAAGTGTGTGCACAGCAGAACATATGCAACAATGTCTTGGTCAGTTTTGATTGTTGTATGTGTGCAGACATGGCAAGGGGGGAGGGGAGGAGGGGAGGGGAGGAGGGGGAGGGGGGAGGAGGAGGGAGGGGAGGAGGGTGCTCTTCCTGTATAAGGACTGAGCTTGCAAACAGCTCAGCCTGGCCTCCTTTCCACGTGTGAAGCCACATCTTTTTGTAGCCATTTCATCTTAGCTTTGTGTTGTAATCCTTTTGAAAATCCTGCAATCCTTTCAATGTGCAACCATCCTCATCAGTCTGTGCAATAAGGAACCACTTATGAGTCTCTGTTCTGTGTGTATTTGTGTATATTTGTGTGTGTGTGTGTGTGTGTGTGTGTGTGTGTTGTGTGTGTGTGTGTGTGTGTGTGTGTGTGTGTGCGCGCCAGTCTAGGCTGCTAGCTCTGGTGCCGGAGTCCTGCATGAATCACTTGTCTGTCTGTCTGTCTGTCTGTCTGTCTCTGTTTGCAGGGTAACCTCTCAGGTCAGGACGAATATGTCATTTACAACCCCTACCGCAGTTTGCCTGAATATGTTATCGAGTACACCAGTTACGAACCCCTCGGAGGACCACCCCGTAGGCCAACTGCTGCAGGGGGAGGGTCGTACCACATGCTGGCTGCAGCACTTCAGGCCACCAGGAACGCACTCTCCACTGTACCTGGTGTCTGGAACGGGCCATACCCACCCCCGTACCCGCCCCCGCCCGCCCCGGGTGGCCCCATGCCTTTCCCAAATTACTCCCAACCTCCACAACCAGCCTTGCCCTGGGCTGCAATGACACACCACCAGAGGAACCAACAAGCAGCAAGGGCAAAGGCAGCAAGGAACAAAGCGTGGACAAAGCACCACTGAACAGAGAGCCGTCATCTTTTTATTCCATTTATTGATGTGACTTGATATTGGGTTTTAATTGTTTTTTCTTGCGTTTTGTGTTTTACAGGATTAATGGGCACTTGGTATTGTGCCTTCATGTCACTGATGTCACTACATGTGGTGGTCTTTGAAGGTGTGGTAGATAGACAAAGCGACAACAGAGTGGCTCATTGTGGTTGGTAGTGAGTGTAGGACCTGTGCGTTGATCATGCTACAACTTCCTGCTTGCTGAGGTCACATCTGTGGTCCTTCACTCTGTGCACAGAAAGACATACCATATGGACTACAGTAGCTTGTGTGGTAATCCCCTCTGAGTTGAAAGTGACTTGTGTACAACCCTAAATGGGTGCAGTGTTCAGCTACGTGTGCACGTATACATGGCCCCCCTCTCAATGTGCCAGTGTGTAAAAGGGCGCTACATCTGTTACAGAGTTAATGCCCGGGGGCGAAGACCTACAGATGCACCCTTGGGGTCTCTCCTGGACGTGCACCTATTACCGTACTCAACACAATTTTTTTTTTGGATATTAATAAAGAATGGAATAAAGATGGCGTCACTTTAGCTGCATAAGGCGTGTCTTAGACGAGATACGCATTCAATCCACACGCACTGGAATGTGCATTCGTGGCTAGTTTTGTGTACAGACGTGTCAGTAGTTCCGTGTAGCACTTTGGCGCCGCGAGCGCGCCGTAGTCGTTAACGCTGGATCACCCCTTTCGATTGACCGGCGGCGCTCCGACCGCAGACGGCAGCAGGATGTTTATCGGTGGGTGCTCACACAGCGTGTGACTGATGTCCTGTTGTGTGTTAGCTATTCTAGCGTGCAATGAGGGCACTGGGCTTGCCGTTAAATTCTCATGGAGGGCAAGAAGGCCTGAAATTACCACCCTTCCTTTCTTTTCAAAGGTATTGTCGAAAATGCTCTCTCGACTCACCCCACGTCGCTCCCTTCCCCTGCCCACGAAGGGGCACCGCCACCAAAGAGACCAAACACAGACGCCATGTTTCCCCCTGGGGTGGAGGCTGCGACTACGTCACCTCATCCTTCCCTGTCTAGTTCTCCCGCTGTCCAGTCTGGACCATCTCTGTCTGGCTCTGTTATGCCTCTTGTCTCAGAGATGCAGATGACACTGTCCATCTTGCAGAAGCTCCTAAGCTGCTCAACACATGCTGAGGATCCCATTCTGGCCCAGCAAGTGCTCCATCTTGCCAGCAGGTCGCTCCAGCCTCTCTCCGCCTCCATGGTCACTGCCACACAACAACACATCAAAAGTTGGTTGCCGCCAGAATCACCATGGCAACAGGGGACAGCAGATGGCACACTAGGACACTTGGCTCCTTTGGCAACTGAATTGGGCGACATGAACGGGGAGAGACCTGCTTCCACCTTGTCCTGCCTGCCTACCGCTACACCCTCCCACCTTCCCTTCACCTCAGTATCACCACTACAAAGTGGGGGAGGGACTGTGCCTGTTGCCATAGCAACCCTTGCCAGTGGTACAGTGAGTATCAACCAACAACCACAAACCGTAGCAGACAGTGGTATGACAACCTCAGACGAAGGAATGTGTCCACAAGACCACACCTCTTTCTCGCATCCTTCCACTGCACAAAAGGGCTTTGCAGTCACAGAGAGTCACTCGAACCAATTGGAGTGCCTGTGGCCAAGCATCTTGCCACCACACCCCACCACACAGCCAACTGTGTTGGGAACTATGTCGGCAGGTGGGCAGAGTGCCCCCGACGACGTGCTCAGCCTCTCCTCCATTCTGGGTTGTCACATGGACTCTGGTCCATCGACACCCATTGTCTCTTCATCCATTTCACTGGCCAACGGTTCCCAGATTGCGCAGGTGTTACCAGCCTCTACTCAGTCTGAGCCTAGCACAGCTGCTCCCATACCTTCTCCGTGGCCATCCACCAATGATGGCCACAGCCCTTCAACCCACACTGAAGATGAACGTGGATCAGCATATGTTGTGTCATTACCACTGACCTGTATTCCCCCCGCCCCCAGTTACAGCTCTTCTATGCAAAACAAGCCATTCTCACACGAAGCAGATATCCTTCCAGTGACAGAGAAGCTTGTCTGTAATCACTCCACTCCTTTGAAATTGGAACCAGTCAGTGCAACCGGTGCCCAGGAGGTGTCAAGAGTTGTTCCAATGCCACCACTTTCTCCCATACCCACAAATAGTGCTCTGTCACTGCCCAGTGACCAATCCAGGCCACCACCTCACCCTGAAGAAGGACCTGGGCCATCAGGTGTGTCATCTACCCACAGTGTCGCCAGTTCCATTTCAACCCCTGCTACTGCCCACGGCCCCTCTGCTCCTGTTTTGGCCCCTGCTACTGCCCACGGCCCCTCTGGTCCTGTTTTGGCCCCTGCTACTGCCCACGGCCCCTCTGGTCCCACTTCAGCTCCTGTTACTGGCCAAAATGGTGGAACCGCTGACTCTTTTGACAGCGTCTCTGATGATGAGGACACAGATACCCTGATGCTGTCACTGGATCTCCCAGATGATGATGATGACGATGACGACGATGATGATGACATCCTACCTCCATATGGCCTTCCATCATCCTTGTCCACGCGAAGTGCACCATCGGCAGCTGTACAGACCCAGGCTGCACTGCAGGTGGGATACCACTCCTCATATGACCTTATAACTTCGCTGCCACTTGTCGGTGTGGCTGATCGGCAGGAGAAGCTCACTGCAGAGGGATTCCCCCTGTACTGGTCCATGTGTGTGCGCTGCTCTCCTCGATGCACTTCAACCTACCACATGTTGCGGCTTGAGGACGGCAAGGAGCTGGACCGGGTGGCTGGGAAGCTGCACGATGCCAAGTTGGACGTCATCAGTGTCTACCGTGTTCAGAATGAAGCGCTCTGGAAGCGTTACAGGAGTGAGCAGATCCTGATGCTGCAGGGAGCACCCAAAGGGTACAGGCTCAACGAGGCGTGGTTGTACCACACAACGTCTGCGCCAGTGGAGGTGATTTGTGAGGAGGGACTGGACCCCAGACTGGCACGCACGGGGAATTTTGGCAGTGGCACATACTTCAGGTTTGTGTGTGTGTGTGTGCGTGTGGTGTGTGTGTGTGTGTGTTTGTGTGTGTGGTGTGTGTGCGTGTGTGTATGGGTGGGTTCATGTCAACTACCTCCCAATTTGGTGAGCCTGACAAATTCACCGCACCAAATGTTCCCAACATGCTGCATACATAGTTATGGCGCTGGTTTGGTCCAGTCATACTATGGTGTTTGGAGGGCATGCAGTACGTGTGTAATTACGTAGAGACGTCTTTTCCTGTGGTTGCTGATACTGTTACTTGGCCTGTGCTGTCTTTGGCACAGTTGGAGTGGTCACTGTTGTTGTGTCCACAGTTCATTGTGTTAATTGTTTTACTGAGTGCAGAATGGTGTGGTTAGTGTTGTCCCTCCTCCCCGTGTGTGTGTGTGTGTGTGTGTGTGTGTGTGTGTGTGTTGCAATGTGTACGTGTGTATGTCTGTAGTGATGACCCTATGAAGTGTTATCGGTATGTCAAACGGAGTGCAGAAGACACCACCTACCGGATGTTGTTCTGTAGGGTCCTCCTCGGGGACATCAAGGTGAGTGATAGAGTAGGGGGTGGGGCTATTGAGTGTGGGTGTGTCCACACACCTGCGTACACACATGCTTTACACGTACTGTAGGTGTATGGTCGCGGAACACATGATCGTAAACTGAAGAGGGAACCACTGAAGGACTCCACCCGACCGGGAGAGAAGAGAACGTACGACTCTGTCCAGGTGTGTACACGTGTTGTGTGTGTACTGTATGTAGGACATTTGAGAGCATTCAAATGTGTTATCTCGTCTCCACCTACATACGCACTCCAGGGCAACATCTCAGGCCACAATGAGTTTGTGGTGTACAATGCTTACCGTGTCCTCCCAGAGTATGTGATTGAATACTCCCGCGATGACGCCCATCACGACGCCCGTGAGCGGCGTAGAGCCATGCTCCACAATGTGGTACAGCAACTAAACCGCAGCACTCCATGAGGGGGGAGAAGGGAGGGATTGGTGCCAACTCCAGGAGATGGAGCTCACTTTGGTTACAGTGCATGGCTGTTTAGTGTGATGTTCTGTGTGTGTTCAATTTAATTTGCTTTCAGTCTGCGAACGTAATTTTATATAAATGTGATTAAGCTTGTGTGTGCATTAATGTACCTGCTTACGTCCATGTCTCTGTGTAGACACTGGTTTAATATTATTATAATGATGTAATTCCTTTTGAATAATTTACAGTTAGACAGTCCATACTAGCTACGTGTGCAAGTGCTCACACTTTCTTTGTCATCTCTGGAACAGCCTGTGTGTGACCAAATGGAGTGATAGGTTGTAAGCTACACACACACACACACACACGCACATGCACACGCACATGCACACGCACACGCACACACACACACACTGAACACACACACACTGAACATACACCTGCAGTACTGGATGTGATAGTAGAGAGTAGGTCTCTTGTGTGTGCATGAGAGGCTGTTGGATAGGACTGTGGCTGAGTTGTTGGGATAGTGTAGTCATGCAATGTAATGAGGATGGTTCTGGGTGCAATGGAAACCCATTCTTTCAAAGAACACTCTGAATTCAGGATGCCTTTCTAATGATGAGGACAGTGCTTACTGACCAGCTGGTCTCATGCGTCAAGCATTCCTGTGGTGCCTACCAAACTTAACGATAACAGCAGGAATGTCCGTTGCATGACACTACATCCCCGCTACACAAACATGTGTACAAGACTACTTTGACTTAAAGCCACTTCTCTAATGAGGACAGTCTCCCAGCTACATAGAGATGTGTACAAAACTGCCTCTGAAATGAGGACGCCTCTCTAATGGGGACACCTGGGCCTGCCCCAAACTGTCCCCGAGATGCCGTACTAGGGAGGTGTCAGTGTGTGCAGAGGAGAGGATACCAGTAGTGCATGCATGCAATCACACTAGTACCTCAAACAGATCAGCCACTAGACCATAGTCAGCAACTGCAGGGGGAGGGGAGGGGAGGGGAGGGGAGGCGAGGGGAGGGAAGGGAAGGGTGTAGCTGTATGTGAGAACATGACATCAGATGACAGTGTGACATGAACTGTTGCTTGAGGTGATCAGTGTCAAGGTTGCCATGTGCACTGCGCACCGTGGAAGATGGGTGCATCAGCGTCTTTGTTGATGGCCACGATGACCTGCATGTGAAGGTGGGTGGGCAACAAATGAACTCAGCAAGGAGTTACACCCCATGACCACGCCCACTTGCATCCCTTAGCCACACCCACCTTGCTGTCCTTCATTCCTGCTAAGTGTTGGATAGCTCCCGAGATGCCCACCGCAATGTACAACTCCTGCATACATAGGGGGGAACGCAACAATCACTGTCACATACTGTCACTTACTGTCACATTCTGTCACATACAATATTACACACCAGCACACATGCATACTTCCACTGGACACACACTGATGCATGCATGCACACACACACACACACACACACACACACACACACACACACACACACACACACACACACATGCACACACACACACACACATGCACACACACACACACACCCACACACGCACACACACACACACACACACACACACACACACACACACACACACACACACACACACACACACACACACACACACACACACACACACACCTGCCACACACACGCACACACACACACACACACACACACACACATGCACACACACACACACACGCACACACACACACAC
>OZ025884.1:897500-1095000 GCA_964019415.1 Ianthella basta
AAAGGAGTGTTCTCTGCATGGGATCACCAGAGGTCTGAGGAGACCTCTGTGCTCTCTGGACCAGTTGGTGCCCTCCCTGTGCCCCACACGGAAGGGGAGGAGGGAGAGGGGGAAGGTGCACTTCAGCTACCGTCTCTCAACACTGACCAGGTTAGCTCATGCACACAGTCACACTGTGTGTTTGCTTCAGCTCTACCAGTGTGTGTGTGTGTGTGTGTGTGTGTGTGTGTGTGTGTGTGTGTGTGTGTGTGTGTGTGTGTGTGTGTGCATGCGTGCGTGTGTGTGTGTGTGTGTGTGCATGCGTGCGTGTGTGTGTGTGTGTGTGTGTTGGAGGGCATGTTAGTACCGTCCCTATAATACAGTGCTTATCAAGTGGTACTATATGTGCTCTGTGCTAGCTGTTATGAGAGGTGTGCAGATATAGGTGGATGGTACATTGCAGTGTCTGTTGCCTTTGGCCCTACACAGTCCTCATTCTGGCTATACGACAGTGGCACTGATGGTGAAGAGGGGAGTGGCACTGTGGGACTGGGCGGGGCTCACTCCGCTGGGGTCTCATCTGATGATGTATCCTCCACACCTGTTATACACCACATGATGTGTTAGCCTATCAAGCACCTCCAAACCGTATTGTGAGACAGCTCTACACCATAGGGAAGTGTGTTATGTGTGTGTGATCCTACCCCTATACTGCACTGCTTGGGGCACTCAAAGTGGGCTACTCATCAGTGATGGGATGACCACCTAATTGAGTTGATGTAGAATTATTTATTGTGACCGACTTATTTACTAATTGTATGGGGTGGTATACAGTGCTAACTGCTATTTACTACTGCAGTCTACAGTGGAACATGTACAAGACAGCCACCTGTGGGCCAGTTCTAGCTGACCTTTTTAGAGAGGTGGCTGCTCTACAGAGGTAGATTGCGGTGTTTTAGTGCCATTTGGGAACTGGGAGGCTGGCTGTATTAGAGAGGTGGCTGCCTAACACAGTGACCAGCACACTGCCCATGTGAAAGGGGATTTATACATGTTCCACTGTACTGCAGCTAACAAACAAATGTGTGTGTTCACTTATATTGTCTGACTCTTGTTGTGTTTGGGATCATCCTTTACTCAGTATACTCCTCAGCACCTGTTCAATGTGCCTTCAGTGTCACCAGAAGGAGAAGATAATTGTGTCTTCCTCCCTCACAGTCACACTCCAAACTCCTCCACACGACAGCATAGGCACTGGAGGTGTAGCCAGGAGGAAAGCCCTCTAATTCCCTGGGAGGAGTGACCTTAAGCCGTATCGACCAATTCCCAACGTGCAATATTGAGTCCTTGATTTCCCAAACACATCAAACCTCACCAATTAATATGGTAATTAATTTATGTAACACACTACATTTCACTGAGTATGTGGTTTCATTAATTAACTTGTGCTGGACACATTCTCAATGTAGCACTTAAAATAATTTTAATATAAGGGCTGGTTCTCCTCAGGTCGCAGGTGCTGTGGTTTGCCAGGGGGTGGAGGGGGCTTCTTGCCTGATTTGCCTTTGCCTTCTGATGTCTTCACTTTGCCCAATTTCTTGTTAAGGTCGGCCATGAAGTTGTCTGCTGACTGTTGAGAGGTGGAGGCCCGTCTTGGCTCAGCACCTGCTCCACCTCTGCCGAGTTGCTTCTTTTGGGAGGCGCTCTTTTGAGGGGCATGAGTGGGTGACTGCCAAGGCTCTCGTGCACGGTTATACTTGGCCTTGTCTGAGCCTCCCTTATCCTTTGTTCCAACGTACTCCCCAGCCTCCTTCAGCCAGTGCTTGCTCCTTCAGTCTCTGTTGAATCATGTCACCCATCTGTTCTGTTGTAAAACACAGATGAGGAAGATGGGGTTAGTACAGTGGACCTCCTCATAAAGGACACTTAGGTCGATGACTTAATGTTGATTGCACAACAACGGAAGCAGTCGAAGGGAAAGTTCCAAACCGACCAAACCTTAGTCTGGCGCGCTAGCCCCTACTTCCCGTCCCCGATTGCGCGTGGGCAGGGAATCGGGCAATATTGGACCGGAAGTAGGGGCTAGCGCGCCAGACTAACCTTACCTGTGTGACAATGGATGGCGCCTCTAGTTCAAAGACAGCGCTGAAGAGGGGCGCGGACGGGGAATCAAGGCGGAGTACGAACTCAGCTAGTCCTACTGGCAAGAGACAGAGATCGAACGATGAGCAATCAGGTAATTTGGGATTGACTGGCGCGCGCGCACTTCACAGTGTAGCTGCAGCTGTTGTTCGAAGGCATACAAAGAAACGTAGCTGGCAATTGCCTATTTCTTGTGTCTACGAGGGCCAATTGTTGTTTATGGCACTGGTTTCGTTTGGCGTACTATTAGAGATGCACAGGGAGCTCTAGTCTTGGGAGACCAGATCAGCACCGCATTAGGCACAGAATTTGTAGTTAGCTGAAATGGAGTTTCTATCGCCGTAGCTACTTGGTCTTTCTTCATATTGATCAATTATCAGTTGTGATTTACAATAGTGAGCGACCACTGTTGGCTGTTCTGACCACACCATATGCCACACATGTAGCTATGGAGTTGTAGTGTGGCCGATGGGCCATGGCTGATCAGTGATGTATCATGATTCTGGAGGTTGACTGACTGGAGAGCGGGTGCTAGGCAACTGAGAACATGCTTGCCAGTAGCAACATTTGTTAGGTTGCTAGCGGTACAGCGTACATGTGTGAGCTCTTGAGTGCATGCTGTGGTGAGGAAGTGGATTGGTCTTGCTCTCTACTGTACCCTTGTTCTTCTCAACAGCCCGTCCCATGAGTTCCTGGAACATTGATGCACTGGTCTCCCTACAGGGGGAGCTACAACTTCATGTGTTGATGGAGACTGGGTTTGGGAATCGACTGGAGAAGGCAGCAGGCGGTTTCTTAAGCAACTTTGAGGCCCGCGTAGTAAGAGAGCAGTCTGGCAACACCAACCAAATACAGAAAGTGATTGAATTTCTACGTGGCAAGACAGATGAGGACTTTGTGACATTTCTTGAGATGTTGAGAGCAAGCAACAATGAAGTGTGGGCAGATGAGTTGGAGAGAAAAGCCAAAGAATTCAAAGAGAAACAGGTACATTGGTGACCAGTTGGTGACAGTTAATTCTTTCTGTATATATACTGTTTAATTTTGTGTGTCTACACATAGACCTATGGTGTTAGTGTGTGGGTGTACACATGTGTGAACACAATTTGCTCCATTCTATCATTCTTCTGTGTATGTCATTGTTGGCAGTTACTGGTTTATGTCACTAGTACACATCCAACTAACAGTACACAATACTATACAATACACAGGTGTCAACTGACCTAGTTAGACGAGATGTACTAAAATGGACACCACTGTCCCACTGTCCTGCTTTCCCACTCTTCCTCCTTTTGTCTGATTTTGATGAATTCTAGACAAGCTGTGAATGAGTCACACGTTCTCTTGTGTTGGCAGATTCTGACCCAAGGATTACCCTGCATGATTCAGTCCCACCATTTCAATGAACCCCCACCTTCATGCACAGTACTGTACTTTGTCCCTCTGTGGTCCACTGCATGGTTGACACCTATGTCAATGCAGTGATGTTCATGTCCCACCTCCTGTGTCAGTTCACAGTGTGCCATGAACTCCACTTTATTGCTGACAATTAAACACACCAGCTATCTCCTACCCTCTCCCATTCTCACTATCACCCCTCCACACCCCCTGCAGGTGGAGGTGTGTCCTGCCCTCCCAGAGCCACTCCAACATGTGAGGAAGCTTGCTTACAGGAGTTACCAGCGGCTGTCCCTCACTGAGGGCCCACGGAAGGTACAGTACACTAAAGTAGCTGTACTGGAGAGTGCCCCTAAAGTGAGACAGAAGGGAGACCTTGATCCGGGCACTTTTTTAAAACGATACCGGGACTGCGGCGTACGACTGTCAGAGGGAGCGACTGAAGAAGTGACAGTCGATGACTTTCTTCGAGCAGGATCTCAGCAAAACCGAATTCTTCACGGACAGCCTGGCACAGGTAAAACCACTTTCCTCAAACACCTGTGTCAGAAAGTGGCCAATGATGAGCCGAGTGACTTCTCCCTCATCCTATACTTCCCTCTGCGTGACAAGGCCGTGTCACAAGCTCTGAAAAGCAGCACCACCCCGTATGATTGTAGTCTGGAGAGTCTCCTCCAGTACTACATCCCTGACAAGACCCGCTGTGCTGATGCTATTTGGGAACTGCTGCAGTGCCAAGGAAACAACGTCCTCATCATCTTGGATGGTGCAGACGAGGTGCGTGGTCTAATGGACAGCCCCGAGGGATCCCTCCTGTCAGGCCTCATGGAGGGTCGTCTGCTTCCCCAAGCACACTTCATAGTGTCCACGCGTCCCGGCGGGTGCCCACTTCTACAGGAGCACAGCTCTCTCTTTTATGAGATGCTCGGATTTGATGACAAAGCAGTGAGTTCGTACGTGGAAGAGTTCTTCAAGAGTGAGCCAGACAAAGGGGAGGCCATGTTATCCGATCTGATGGCCCGTCCAGACCTCATGGGAGGAGCCTATATTCCTATGAATTTGCTGATCTTCTGTTCTATCTATGAACACGGTGTTGCAGGCAGGTCGGTGTTCCCTGCAACCATGACCGAGTGCTAAAAGTCATCCATTGCCAGGATTGTCACTCGAGAGAAGCGAAAGATGGAGAGGAGAGATTACCAAATTAACCAATCTCTCACTGATCTCCCACCAGATGTGAAGCACTTGTTGTCATCCCTCGGTGTCCTCGCCTTCAAAGGTCTCACCCAGGAACCACCTGACTACATCTTCCAAGAAGCTGATGTGCGCCCCCTATTCTCCATCCCTCCTCACCAGCCCCTGGATGAGTCCTCCTTCAGTGGCCTACTCCACTGCCATGCCAGCCAGGACTCCGGTTATGCAACATTCAGCACCCTGAACTTCAGCCACACCACTAAGCAGGAGTTCTTTGGCGCTTACCATCTCTCCCTGTTGCCTGAGGCAAAGCAAGCTGCCTTCTGGAGGGAGAACCGCCACAACCCCAAGTTCGCCGTTGTCCTCAGATATTTCGCTGGGTTAACACAGTTCAAGTCAGTGGAGGTCAGCGAGGCCATCCTTGCCACAGGCAGTGACCTGCCAGCAAAATGTGACTCTGCCAATCCTTATCTTTTGTATGTATTTCATGCTTTGTTTGAGTCTCAGAATGAGTCTCTCACCCAGAGCATAGTCACTCAGTTGAACAGCTGTCTCACCTTTAGATTGTACCTCACTCCTTTTGACACCATGGTACTCTCTCACTGCCTCACCAAGTGCAACCACCTGACTGAACTACACATGTCACAGTATCCAGGCTTATCCCCCACCAGTTTCCATCGTGTTTGTTCAGTTGTGCAGTGCAATCCTCTTTTACAGTCACTGACACTATGGGTGCACCAGTTCTCCACTGAAGGTGAGTGAATGGGACCACACTAATTGTTAGTGTAGTCCACTGTTGTATGGAGGTTGTGCATGTGTGACCCCTTCAGTTGTTGTCTCTTTAGCAATGGCAATGGGTGATTTACATGATAAAATGACTATGTACAATCACCTGTTGCCATGGCAGCAAGTACTCTATGTCTCTTAATTCCCCCTGTATCCCTTTGTGTAGCTGTCAGATGTGTCTCTATTGTGTTCCTCCATTCTCCCTTGTTCCCCTTCCCCTATGGACATAGATGCTAGAGCACTATGTAAGGCTGCTGGGTCACTAAAGAGGTTGATACTGGAAGTGCAAGAATACTGCACTTCAGAAGCACTGGCTGAGGTCTTTGAACACAGACCATTGGAGGAGTTGGATCTTACCCTCATATGTGTTGTTGAAGTAAGTAGTGCATGTTCACCTGGTTGGGGCAAGTGAAACGAGCCCCTATGTAAATCATGAGGTAGCCCGACTCTACAATCTAGGCTGGCTTTGGGGCCTAAATGTCTGTTAGTTTGTCACACACCATACCTGTCCTAATTGCGCCCGTACGTTTCCTGTCCTCTGCCCTATGCTGCAATGAGTGACGACGCTGAGCCACCAGAAGGGAGCTCAAAGGTGTGGCGGCTGCAGTGTGGCTAATGGCAATTAAGTGTATGTGTCCTAACTAGGCAACAGGCAGAAACTGTGAAGCAGGCAAAGCTTTGTCCCTGTCAGGCAAAGGACAGGGAAATTGATGTCGTTTGTAGTCAAGCAGACACTGAAGTGCAGGTACAGCGGTGGTCCTGCACAGGTAGGCTAGCTAGCTACGTATCTTAGGTAAACGGAGCGAATACTATCCTCATTTTCTCTTGCTTGGCTATTTTAAAAGTGCTGAAATGCCTGACAACGTGTCTGAGTTATTTCATTACTCTTACGTATTCCAATGCCTTTGTTCTTCCTGTACAGTATTAAACAAGATATTGCATAAAGTGTGGGCATGCATGTAGCTATGCATGTATATGTACATGTGTGTGTGTGTACATGGCTGTATGAAGCTATGTGTGTGTAGATGTGGCTGTGTGTATGTACGAGTACATGTGTATGTGTGTATATGCTCACCCCCGCAATGTCTTGCATTGGACTAGTATATAGTTATGTGGTGTGGACTCTGAAGGAGCGGTTATCAGGAATACACTGTGTGGCTTCCTCCTATTTATGCTGCTTCTTTCTACACTTGAGTTGTTTGAGTGCATAACATGTGGCGTTTTACTCCCACTCTGAGGTGAAATGTGTGAAGCAGTTTGAGATGCATCACATTACATCATGGACATTTGTCAGTGACCACACTAGACCTATAGCTCTGTTTGACTTCCTGAGTGTATGAATGCTCCATCTGTTCTCTTACTGTTGTCACTGTATGTTATGTGTGCAGGATGACTGCAGTGTGTTGGAGAAGAAGGTTGCCCACCGTCAGCTGAAGGGACTTAAGCTGCTTGGTGACAGCACCCTACTCCTCCCTGTACTAAGTGGAGTCAAAGACAACCGTTCTATAACAGATCTTGATGTTGCAGGTGAGCCTATCACTACATGCCTCTAACTATACTATACCACATAGGGGTATGTACATGTATGGGTTGGGCCCATACATGTACATACATTGGAAGCACTGCCCCTCCCCTTGCCACCCTTACACCCTCAAAGTGTGTTTTGGTTGTGTATAATCAGTGTATGCTGTGTTGCTCATTTGG
The DNA here is from genome assembly GCA_964019415.1 of Ianthella basta. Lineage (NCBI taxonomy): Eukaryota > Metazoa > Porifera > Demospongiae > Verongiida > Ianthellidae > Ianthella > Ianthella basta. The sequence continues at coordinate 904,701 of OZ025884.1, forward strand.
GGACATGCTGAGTGGTAATTTGCAACTGTCTCTTAGCAACCACTGTCACTAAGCAACAGTTTGATGTTGAGGCAATGCATGGAGTGTTTGTCAAAGCAATGTCCAATCACCCCATTCTACTAAGTGGAGTTCAATGGAGTGGTGTACATGTGTCAAGTGTAAATGAATGTGTAGCAGTCCTTGCTGTTTGTGAAGCCCCTCAAGGTCAACCCCATTCAATCTTGTGTGCACTGTCATGCAGATCTCAATGATTGCTGTGTTTTTCGACCTTAGATCGGTCATTCAGTGATGAGACATCTTCAGCAGTGGCCACTTGTGTCCAGACCATGCCACAGTTGAGGACGCTTGTCATCAAGTACACCAACCCTCTTCCGGTGCTACAGTCACTGTCACACAGAGGCTCCCCCCTGGACAGTGTCACAGTGGAGGACCCACGCTGGGTATGTACAGTGTACACCTATTCACATGCTACATCGGTGCTAGTTACTTAACTATTTGCCACACACACATGGAGACGTAGTACAGTAATCACTGTACTATGTGTCCGTGTGTGTGTCAAATACTGTAGCTTACGTATATTTAGGGGTATCCCCTGAGTGTTTATATCCCCCTCCCTCCTAAGGCTTCTTTACAATGTGGTCTATTGTGCAATCACAGCAGGGGGAGGAGTCCAATGGACAGGACCCCCAATTATATGGTCCAGAAACCAATAGTGATTGCGTGCGTGTGTTAACATCCACCCCTCTATGCCAAGTTTCATTGACTATAGACACAATTACTATCGGTCTCCAAACTGTGTACAGTAATTGAGAGTCGATCCTGTCTGTTGAACTCCTCCCCCTGCTGTGATTCTGCTCATGATTCATTCCCATCATAAAATGTGTTTGCTTAATTGCTTGAAGTTTGATTGTGTTAATATTCTTCTGATCTTCCATCACCTACATTGGAGTGTCTGTGTACTTGTGCACATCCCCTCATCCATCCATCCATCCAATTTCCATTTGAGTGTGGTATACTGTATGGAGCATTTGTTGGGCACATCTGCTGTATAAACACATACCTATATCTTCTATTACATGCAGTAAGCACATTTTGTTGGTGGTTTTCTGCCACGTTTGTTAGGCACCTACCAGAACACTCTAAAGAGCTCCATTGCCTGACATGTGCCCTACAGCATCTTTGCCCTACAATGTACACACACGCACACACACACACACACACACACACACACACACACGCACACACACCTGTCATGGCTCGTACTGTTGTTCTACAGGCAAACAGTTGGTGTGACTGTTGTCATTTTGTGCATGTCACCAGTGAATGACACAAGTGGTCTCGACACATGTCTGTTCATAATGGTGTTGTGAGTGGCCAGGTTGTCAGTCGGTAGTTGTAAGTAAGTCAAGTGACTTTTGATGTGACGAGCTGTTACACTGCACCCTATAGAGGTCATTCAGAACTCTGCTAAAAGGAATAGGTTCCCTCCAGAAGTTCCCGTGAAGTAGAGAATACTGTGTGCTAAGGAGCCCCAAAGTAGTCCATTAATAGCTGCTTAAAGTTAACATTCTCCTATGACCCCAATGATACATTCTAACCCCTCCCCCGCCTCCCACCCCCCACACACATTCGAGCCCCCTAAGTCCGACCGTACCAAGCACACAGTGCTGTATTTAGAAAGTTGGTGAAGGGGGGAGGGGTGGGCAATACAATGTTAACATATGGCTTGTCAAATTTTCAAGGGTGAGTAGACTCATCCCCTGTATCTTCACGTACGAAGGTCATGCGTGGTTTTTGGGAGACAAGTGATCAAGTGCTGATCTGATTGGCCAGAAGTATTTGAGATACATTCAAGGAATTGGCCCAAAGATACCAGACCACCTTTCAGGCCATTTACTGTACATGACAGTTGGACACTGAACCTACCCCTGAAGCCATACCAAGAGTGCAGTGTTTGTTGTTCTTGTAAGGTGTCACCTCAGTACCCCTGTGTTGTGTTTTGTACCTACAGGGATGGTGGGAGTTGAGTGAAGAGGACTGGGCACAGCTGGAGGAGGCAGCCAGTTGTGCTCAAGTAGTCAAGGTGAAGGTGGATGTGGGCTACAGTGCCAGAGCTAGCAGAGCCCTGGCTGCTGGGTTCAGTAAGAACCCACTACTCACTGAAGTGGAACTGTGGCAGGTACCAGAGGAGTTAGTGGAGTCAGTGAGAGGAACACTGTGCACAAACACTACACTAACTGTCAGTTTTAGTGACAAGTTTATTGAATGAACACCAGTTCTTTTGTCAGTGTCAATGTCATTTACTCTTCAGTTGTATGAATATCTATAGCATCTCCTTGACCTTTTTCATATACTGTTCTAGTGTGTATGCTTTTGTGTTTGAAGGCAGTGCGCATGTGTGCCTTTGTAATGAGATTCATTGTCCCATGTAAGGGAAACCTCAATAGTCACATGGTTGTTCCGCGTGACGATTACGTCAATGGTTATTTCGGGATGTTGACGTTTATACAGTTATTTAACCGCATGTTCCATTATTAATTCACTTTTGCTCCAATTAAAGCAGAAGATGGAGAGTCACAGCAATTTGGACGAAAGCCAGTTCGTTCCAGTCAAGGAGGACTATTTCTCTGTGCGACCGTCTTACAATGGCGAGTCCTCGTACAGTTTCGCTGTCAGCGAAGGCAGCACGGTGTCCCATGTCCGCGTGGAGATGGCACATATAAGGGAGGATCCAATATGACATCATCATAACATCCTATTATAATACTATACGAGACGATACTATACTGTACTGTACTGTAGCTATACTATTCCTTTTGTTCAAGGAAGAAGACACGAAGCTCCAGTTTCAACTGCAGTACCTCGATGGGGAGCAGAGGAGGGCCTTGGAGAAGAAACAGAAGGTTGTACACAAAGGGAGCCAAGTACAGAGTGAAGAAAGTGAGTTGTCCTTGATTGTCTCAGAAGACTACTGTTGTCAATAGTGCTTTCTATAAGCCTAATACTAGCTGTGAGATGGACTATGTCACTATGTACAGTAGTTGTTCTGTGTAATGTTGTTATAAGTGGTCACTGCTGTGTGCAGCAGGTCTTGATATGAACATTATCACACTGGTGCTAGGGGAGATGTACAGGACTGTTAGAGGCCCTTATGGTCAGAGCACACTGTTTCCAATTGGTTGTATCCTCATATAGCAGTGCTTGAACACTTGAATCTGATATTTGATGTGCTAACTTAGTTATACTGAACTTGAGCATAAAATTGTGTAAGCCATCACCATGGTAACCTTCATGCCCTAGTAACCATGTCATTTCAGGTGTTTCATGCTTGCTGTGTTTGATAGCTCGGCACACATGATGAATCACACACTGCCCTAGTCTCGCGTAGCCAGACCGCCATTTTCACTCTGACTCCGCCCTCTGTGAGACTAACACTGCCCTCTGTATGTGAGAGCTGTCTGTGTGTAATGTTGGCATGTATGTGACGGTGGTTGGTGAGGTGTTTGTGTCTGACTTGTGTTTTGTGTAGAAAGAGCTGGAGGCTGCTGCTAAGGAGCGCCACAAGGATGCCTTGGCCTCTGTGACAGCCAACATGGAGAGGAGCTATGCAGCACACATGGCAGCGGAAAGGGTGTGTGTGTGTGTGTGTGTGTGTGTGTGTGTGTGTGTGTGTGTGTGTGCTTGCATGTGTACAGTTAGGATCCAAGCTGCTCTTGAGAAGAACTGGCTGTAATGTGTGCATGCTTGTGGATTGCACATCTCTGTAGAAGGAGACCCTGATGAAGAAGGTGGAACAAGAATGTAAGCAGGAGATGAAGCTATCCCGGCTTCAAGCAGTGCAGAGGGTGAAGCAGTACAAACAAGTGAGTACAGTGGAGGGCACGTGCATTAGTGAGGGCAGAGGGCAGAGACAACTGGAGTTGTGAGCTATCAGAGTGTGTGTGTGTTCACTACTTGTTTCTGTGTTTGCCTATGCAGGGAGTGCAGTCAAAAGACACACCAAAGGGTTATGTCCCACCGTGGAAGAGAGTGCATGAGAAGCAAACAAAAGATGGCAGCAAGTCTTCTCCCAATCCAGCCGAGTCCATGACAGCCTCTCGGATATCCAGCCTCAGTGAGCATGCCAGTGTCAAGCCTAGGAAGACACCTTTGTCCAGTGGTGCTGCACCTTCGAGGAAGACAGGCTCAAGGAGTGCGGCTGGAGACCCACTCTCCAGTGTCTGCCCAGACCAGGCCTTGCCCCTAGACCAGAACACCTTGATGAGACTGCTGCAGAGTATGCAACTCCAGGTGCAGCAGAAATCAATCAGCCCCTTTGTGGCCACACCCCCAGTGCCAGTCACGCCCCCTCAACCCCCGCCCCCACCCCCTCCAGTCCCTGTTCCCACTCCAACTCCGAATCCACACCCAAAGACAACTGAAGTCAAAGTGGAAACAACAAAGCCCCCACGTGCTGCCCCCCCAAGCCGGGATCAGCATTGAGGACATTATGAACATACGACTCAAGAAATCAAACTTGGGACAGAGTATCTGTGTGTCCAAGCAGGCGCTGTCCACAGAGGACGAGGTGAAGCTGATAAGGAGTGGAGGAGACCCTGAGAGGCTGTCACTGACTGACCCGCACCACGCAGCCTTGAAGAAGAGAGTGGCAGAGGTCAGGTTGAGGGTTGCCCCAGATCCAGATGATAACCATGGCGACGAAGGTGGCACCAGGGACGACGATGACTGGGCATAGCATGGCACAACCAGTGCAATCCCATTTCAGCTCATTGTATATGTAATTACACACCCTGAGCAGGTCTGGGGTATTGATTTCTTTTTTATTCAGACTGTCCAATTTTGTTCTATGTGCACAGTGTAATTCTGCCTTTTGAACCGGAGCATGTGATCTAGATGGATTGTGACAGGGTGTGGAAGCATCCATAAAATGTGCATTCACCTTCAATAATGTGTAATGCTGCATGAGGGGACGGTCCACATAGCCACAAACAGTATGATAATCACAATAAGAAGCAGAAGTTGTCACATGATGGTCACATGACACATCACATTACATATACGTAACAGTACATATGCATGCACAATAACATGTATTAAAACGACTCCATAAATAAATGAGTCACACAAGCAGCTTTCCCGTGTGTTGTATGGCAAACTCCATCACACGCCACGCTGTCTTGTGGTCATAAATAGATTGGTCCCTACACAACGCCCATACGTACATCACATTCTCAATGTTGTCCTGGAGGAGAGGGGAAGGGGAGGAAGAAGGAAGATTGTTAAGGACTGCCACACAACACCACCACTATATTTACAAGTAGACAAAGCTACTTTCACACTCCACTGTACTCTCAGCATACAAGCTCCTCCCATCCCCCCTCCCTCCCCCCTCCTCCCATCCCTTTCCCTCCCCTCCTGTCCCATTTCCATCCCCTCCTGTCCCCTCCCATCTCCTCCCATCCCTTTCCCCCCCTCCCGTCTCCTCCCCTCCCCTCCCCCTCCCCTCCCTCTCCCCTCCCCCCTCCCTTCCCTGTGGCCATGCTCAGTGTCGGTAGGGCTAACCTCTCCACCCTCCACAATCTCTCCTTTTGCATTTCGCACTATCATCAGTTGTTGGGCAGAGAAGGTGAGAATGAGGACCGGACCCTGTTCCAGGACCTTCGCCATGGCAATCTAATGGCGGATGGAAGGGGGACAGGGCAGTGATTGACAGGGCAGTGTGCGCGTGTGTGCATGTGTGTGTGTGTGTGTGTGTGTGTGTGTGTGTGTGTGTGTACATGTATGTGTGTGTGTCCTCACATCAACGTCTCTAATGTCCAACACTTTACAGTCCATTTTCCTTCCAACTGACGGGTGTTGCTCAATCTGAGCCGCCAACATATTGTAGGCCTGGACAAACAACAACAACAACAACAACAACAACAACCAACAAACATGACACATCACATCCCCCCCCCCCCGTACCAGGACGATGCACTCACTGGTGTGTGGCACCAGTCCTTTAGCACCTCAAGCTTCCCTTGCAAGAAGGCCTGGACAGTTAGAGAGAGAGACATTGCTACAGTGATGAAATGTAGGTCACTACCATATGCCATTGCACACACACATGCTCGCACGCATGCAGGCACACACACACACACACTCGCACACACACACACACGCACGTGCACACACACACACTCGCACACACACACACACGCACGTGCACACACACACACGTGCACACACACACACGCACGTGCACACACACACACACATACACACACGTGCACACACACACGCACGTGCACACACACACACACACACACACACACACACACACACACACACACACACACACACACACTATACCTCCAGTACAGTAGGAATGATGTCAAACTCGCATTCCTTCACAAATGCCTCTTTGCTGAAGTAAGGGTCAACTTTTCGTATTTCAGCCATTGCCTCTGCCATGTCAGACTGGGTCACCATCCCTCCTGCACGACACACACACAGACAGACAGACACACATGAACACAAATGCATGCACACACACAACCTTGTACACTGGATGGACACCTCACTAGACACACACAACCTTGTAGAAAGGGGAATACAAGACACCTCTCCCTCACACAGTTTACTCTGGACAATGTCACTCACCAAAGGTGTCACCAACTCTGTCTGTCACTGCTCGTGACACCCTCACAACTACATTGTCACTCTCGTCATACTTCATACGCATTGTGTACAGCACTTGGTATGGGGGAGGGGAGGGGAGGGGGAGGGGGAGGGGAGGGGGAGGGGGAGGGGAGGGGAGGGAGAGGGGAGGGGAGGGGAGAGGAGAGGAGGGGAGGGGTGGGGAGGGGAGGGGAGGGAGAGGGGAGGGGAGGGAGAGGGGAGGGGAGGGGAGAGGAGAGGAGGGGAGGGGAGAGGGGTGGGGTGGGGAGGGTAGAAGTGGGATGGTAGATCACTATTGAATGTATGTATGTGTTACTACCACACTGTAATGTACACACACGCACACCCTACACTCCACCCTGTATGAGTGCCCTCCAACACAATCCACACACTCCTCTATTACAGTAGCCCCCTTACAGTTGGTGATGGGATTGTTCTCTCGCAAGTTACTCCACCAGCTGTACAGCTTGGACTGCCTTGTCTGCACCACTCTCACCTCTTCACTGCAGGAGGGGGGAAGGAGGGGAGGGAGAGGAGGGAAGGAGGAAGTGGATAGGGTGGGTACATCCTGACTCTCTCCTACATTCCACATGCCCCTATATCCTAACACGCTGACACAAAACCTGCCCACTCTTCCACCCACGCACTCGTTTGGCTCAATGACTCTCTCTTGTTGCTGTGCTGCTTGTGAAGAGAAAGAGCTTGCTCTGGTCGGGTCTGTGCGCTTCCTGATCTCAGCTGTGCACATACACCAGTGGACAAATGAGAGGGGCACACAAACTGTATTGGACATGCCATGGACATGGTGTACACACACACACACACACACACACCCCACCTCCCACCTCCCACCTCCACCTCCCACCTCCATCTCCCACCTCCCACCTCCACCTCCCACCTCCCACCTCCCACCTCCATCTCCCACCTCCACCTCCACCTCCCACCTCCACCTCCCACCTCCCACTCACAAGATGGTGTATATGGTTTGGAGTGTTCTATAATATCTTCCAAGAATTCTTCCTTAACTACTTTCATACCCTGCAGTGGAGGGGGAGGGGGAGGGGGAAGGAGAGGGGCAAATTAAATGTCAGTCACAGTACAATACCATTACCATAGCAACCTGTTACCCACCTCTGCCACCTTCTGGTAGGTCTGTGTCTGTCCCAGCTGCTCTCCCTGTTCAGAGACCTTCCTAGCTGAGGTACTGGCAGTTTGAGACACCTAACGGGGGGGAGGGGGGGGACAGTTGGGGGGGACAGGTGGGGGGGACAGGTGGGGGGGACAGGTGGGGGGACAGGTGGGGGGGGGACAGGTAGGGGGGACAAGTGGGGGGACAGGTGGGGGGGGACAGGTGGGGGGGACAGGTGGGGGGGACAGGTGGGGGGACAGTTGGGGGGGATGGGTGAGCAAGATGAAGAAGATGAAGCAAGATGAGGCAAGATGTGGAAAGATGAAGCAAGATGAAGCAAGATGAGGCAAGATGAAGCAAGATGAGACAAGATTAAGCAAGTTGAGACAAGAAGAAGCAAGATGAGGCAAGATGAAGCAGGATGAGGCAAGATGTGGATAGATTAAGCAAGTTGAGACAAGATGAAGCAAGATGAAGCAAGATGAGGCAAGATTAAGCAAGTTGAGACAAGATCAAGCAAGATGAGGCAAGATGAGGCAAGATGAAGCAGGATGAGGCAAGATGAAGCAGGATGAGTCAAGATGTTGAAAGATGAGGCAAGATGAGGCAAGATGAAGCAAGATGAGGCAAGACGAGGCAAGATGAGGCAAGACGAGGCAGGATGAGGAAAGATGAAGAAAGATGAGGAAAAATGAGGCAAGACGAGACAAGATGAGTCAAGATGTAGAAAGATGAGGAAAGACAAAGGAAGATGAGAAAAGATGAGTCAAGACGAGGCAAGACGTGGAAAGATGAGTCAAGATGAAGCAAGATGAGGCAAGATGAGGCATGATGAGGCAAGATCAAGCAAGATGATGCATGATGAAGCAAGATGAGACAAGATGTGGAAAGATGAGGCAAGATGAAGCAAGATGAGGCAAGAGGAAGCAAGATGAGGCAAGATGAAGCAACATGAGACAAGATGAAGCAAGATGAGGCAAGATGAGAAAAGATGAGGCATGATGAAGCAAGATGAGGCAAGATGAAGCAAGATGAGTCAAGATGAGGCAAGACGAGGCAAGATGAGGCAAGACGAGGAAAGATGAGGCAAGACGAGGCAAGATGAGGAAAGATAGAGGAAGATGAGGGAAGATGAGGCAAGATGAAGCAAGATGAGGCAAGATGAAGCAAGATGAGGCAAGATGAAGCAACATGAGACAAGATGAAGCAAGATGAGGCAAGATGAGGAAAGATGAGACAAGACGAGGCAAGATGAGGAAAGATAGAGGAAGATGTGGAAAGATGAGGCAAGATGAAGCAAGATGAGGCAAGATGAAGCAAGATGAGGCAAGATGAAGCAACATGAGACAAGATGAAGCAAGATGAGGCAAGATGAGGAAAGATGAGGCATAATGAAGCAAGATGAGGCAAGATGAAGCAAGATGAGTCAAGATGAGGCAAGACGAGGGAAGATGAGGCAAGACGAGGAAAGATGAGGCAAGACGAGGCAAGATGAGGAAAGATAGAGGAAGATGAGGAAAGATGAGGTAAGATGAAGCAAGATGAGGCAAGATGAGGCAAGATGAGGCAAGACGAGGCAAGATGTAGAAAGATGAGGCAAGATGAAGCGCGATGAGGCAAGATGAAGCAAGATGAGGCATGATGAAGCAAGATGAGGCAAAATGAAGCAAGATGAGACAAGATGAAGCAAGATGAGGCAAGATGAAGCAAGACGAGTCAAGATGAGGCAAGATGAAGCAAGATGAGGCAAGATGAGGAAAGATGAAGGAAGACGAGGAAAGATGAGGCAAGACGATGCAAGATGTGGAAAGATGAGGCAAGATGAAGCATGATGAGGCAAGATGAAGCAAGATGAGGCAAGATGAAGCAAGATGAGGCAAGATGAAGCAAGATGAGGCAAGATGAGGCAAGATGAAGCATGATGAAGCAAGATGAGGCAAGATGAGGCAAGATGAAGCAAGATGAGGCAAGATGAAGCAAGATGAGGCAAGATGAGGCAAGATGAAGCAAGATGAGGCAAGATGAAGCAAGATGAGGCAAGATGAGGCAAGATGAGGGAGGATGAAGCAGTTGAGGCAAGATGTGGCAAGATGAGACAAGATGTTGAAAGATGAGGTAAGATGAAGCAAGATGTGGCAAGATGAGGAAAGATGAGACAAGATGAGGCAAGATGAGGCAAGATGAGACAAGATGAGGAAAGATGAGGCAAGATGAAGGAAGATGAGGCAAGATAAGGCAAGATGTGGCAAGATGAGACAAGATGTGGAAAGATGAGGTAAGATGAAGCAAGATGAGGCAAGATGAGGAAAGATGAGACAAGATGAGGCAAGATGAGGCAAGATGAGACAAGATGAGGAAAGATGAGGCAAGATGAAGGAAGATGAGGCAGGATGAAGCAAGATGAGGCAAGATGAGGAAAGATGAGGCAAGATGAAGCAAGATGAGGCAAGATTAAGCAAGATGAGGCAAGATGAAGCAAGATGAGGCAAAATGAAGCAAGACGAGTCAAGATGTGGAAAGATGAGGCAAGACGAGGCAAGATGTGGAAAGATGAGGCAAGATGAAGCAAGATGAGGCAATATGAGGCAAGAAGAAGCAAGATGAGGCAAGATGAGGAAAGTTTAGATAAGATGATGCAAGATGAGGCAAGATGAGACAAGATGTGGAAAGAGGAGGCAAGATGAAGCAAGATGAGGCAAGACGAGGCAAGATGAAGCATAATGAAGCTAGATGAGGAAAGATGAGGCAAGATGAGGCAAGATGTGGAAAGATGAGGCAAGATGAAGCGAGATGAGGCAAGATGAAGCAAGATGAGGCATGATGAAGCAAGATGAGGCAAAATGAAGCAAGATGAGACAAGATGAAGCAAGATGAGGCAAGATGAAGCAAGACGAGTCAAGATGAGGCAAGATGAAGCAAGATGAGGCAAGATGAGGAAAGATGAAGGAAGACGAGGAAAGATGAGGCAAGATGATGCAAGATGTGGAAAGATGAGGCAAGATGAAGCATGATGAGGCAAGATGAAGCAAGATGAGGCAAGATGAAGCAAGATGAGGCAAGATGAGGCAAGATGAGACAAGATGCAGAAAGATGAGGCAAGATGAAGCAAGATGAAGCAAGAATAAGAACGAACAAGCAAGAACAAACTGCACATTGGGAATAAGTACTGTGTACTCCAGTCTAACCACTTTGGAGCACAGAACAGCTGCCCTCAACCATTTGACCCAAGTGTATATCTCTCCCTCCCTCCCTCCCTCTACCAACAACTACAGACTACTCTGACCTGCCATCTTCTCCATGTGTGCCTTAAGGACGTGTGTGGAAAAGAGTTGCATCAGTTGGTAGAATGGTGTCCCTCCTGGTGTGAGGAGCAGGGAGGCTGCAATGGGTGGCAGTCTGGAGGAGGGGTCCTCCTAGATGGAGGGGGAGGGGGAGGGATGGTGTGATGAGGGCAGGAGATGGGGATCAAGGAGTCAATGACAGTCTGGACCACATCGCATTGTAAAGTGGGAATGGAAGTGTAGGCAGTGTAGGTGTGGAGCTGAGGGGCAGGAGTAGAGGATGTGCAGCTGGCACTGGGGGCCAGGAAGGGGTGGTGGGATGAGGACAGACCTAGCAGGGGACCCCACAGGAAGAAGAGGAGTACAAACAGAAGAAGAAGCAGCAGTAGCAGTGGCCATACACAGGGCAGCCAGTCCCAAACAAGCAGCACACACCTGGGGCCTTGGGCTTCAACCGTCTCACTCTTGTCATCTCCTTGGCCATCTCCTCCCAGAAGAGCAGCAGGCAAACAGAACAGTACGCCTCTGGGAACAGACAGCTACAGTCAACGGACAACTGCCACAACACATGACGATTGCGCAATAGTAACAGATGGGGAGGGGTGAAGGTAAGCAGGGAGGGGGTGAAAGGTGAGGGGGAGGGGAGAGGGGGAGGGACGGGGAAACCTTGTAAATCTTGCTACGGTACATGTGTACTTGCACTAGAGTGCCTGCTCATGCTTGTTCACATCTAGTAACACTAAACACTTGTTGCAGTGCCTCTAATCATACAGCAGGTTAGACAAAGACAGTAAACACTGCTAATTTGTGTCAAGAAAGGACCACATCACCTTGGAAAGTGGGAACGGAGTGGAATGGAAGTGTATGCAGAGCAGGTGTGAGTACACACACACACACACACACACACACACACACACACACACACACGCATGCACACGCACATGCACACACGCACACACACGCACACACACACTCGCACGCACGCACGCGCATGCGCACACACACGCACACACACACACACACTCACACGTACGCACGCACGCATGCACACACGCACACACACGCACATGCACACATGCACGCACACACGCACACGCACACACACACACACACTGTAACACCTGGCATGGAAGGGAGTGGAGGAAATAGTTCCTTTTGGTCCACATCAGCTGACTCCTGTGGGGGGGTAGGGGGATAGGGAGGAATGACACACAAGACAATTGTGTGACGGGTACACAATTGACACATGAGGAATGTCAACACGCACACAATTGCGCACAGAGCTGACAATAACATCAACTCATGGCTCAGGTCTAATTGCTTAGAATTAAACTCATATCAAACACAATTCCAACTAATTCTGTGAGTGTGCAGTCATGTTTCATAAAGGATACACTCAGTGCTGTGTGAGTTGTATTACATGAAAGGACTTGTTGACAAAAGGGACAGCAAAACTGGCCAACAATCACTTCTCTCTGCCCAATCACCAGCTCATTCGCTAACTCACTTCAAAGTACAAGTCTCCTCACACTACAGCAGGCCCCCACAGGCAGGCAGGCGCCCCTAACCCGTTCTTACTATCACTTACACTTAATACACAGTTAACACGTAGTTAACACCTGCAGCTCACACTGTGGGAACAAGTCTGGGGCAAGTGTACACCAAACACTACACACACCACATGTCTCAGTTCCACAATTACTCTGCCACGCCTCAATACATTTCACGCCTAGCATGCAGTGGTTGTCAGAGTGCTACAAGGGTGTGTTGAATAACCCCCACATGCACTCATGTAGCTGTGTTCTCCTGTCATGTTGGCTGGTAGGTCGGTGTTCCCTATCTATTTAGTTGACACCCACTGGTGTAATGTAGTGCATGTTTCCCACAGAGATTTTTGTCACCTACGGCTGCCTCCCTATTGGAGGTGACAAGTGTGACTTGTTGTGTTACATAGGGATGGCTTGAATACACAAATGCCCCTCCTTAGCAGCGGGTTGGGAGACACAATGTACACAAAGTCAACAGTGTGTGCACATCACCTAGTCACACCCAACACATCCACAGCATGTCAATGATCAACGCAAAGCAATTTCTGACAGCTTCTGAAGGCAATGTAGATACATTTTATACCATTCCCTGCCAAGTATTGCTATATAGCAGCAAATGACATACATACACACGAGCCAATCAACGATTAGTTCAATTTGCAGCGTTCAAACAATTAAGAGGTTCCAAGGACTAATGACATGCAACCATAACTTGAATGTGGAGGACTGCCCCAGCACAGCTCTCTGGAAGAGACAGCACACTACTTGTCAGTCTACACTGCTCCGGTCCCACAGGCCAAGAAGCAATCTGCTTGTGTTAGCTCCACCTCCTCAAAACATAAGAGTTTACAGAATGTGCTGAGTGGTGGCAGGTGTGTGCAGTGAATAGGGAAGTGATGTCACTGTGCAATAAATGGCACACCACACACATAAACTTAGCTACTTTAACCAACTCCTTGCCAGTGACCACGGTTTAGTGCATTTACGTAGCTACAGCTGGTTTTGCCAATAAATTAACAAGGTATAATTGAGTAGCCACAATGACACTGACAGATTACCTCGGAGCAGCACAGTCCCGAACAAGCAGCACACACCTTGGGCCTTGGGCTTCAACCCCTCACTCTTGGCATCTCCTCCCAGGAGAGCAGCAGGCAAACAGAACAGCAGGCCTCTGGGAACAGACAGCTACAGCTGATGATCAACTGCTGTAGGCACTCAGACTTTGAGATAGGAGCGCTACCCGGGGAACAAAATGGACCCGGGACAGGCAGGACTCCTCGCACCACTCGAGGAAGCGAAGCGAGGACAATGCACAATCGTAGAGTACTATCGATGTCCTATACATTCAGGAGCGCTCCTGCTGTATTGGCGCTAAGTTAAGGTAAACCGGAAGTGTTGTGTGAGATTGGGGGAGTTCCCTTGTGCAATCCGCTCTCGGCCAAGTGGTAAGAAGTGATCTTGTCCGTCAGCCAAGTCAATCTTTTTCGCGATCGGTGAGACACAGAGACCGTACCTTTGTACGTATACGCACTACAGTGCGTGTCACCACACGGGGGGGGGGGGGGGGGGGGGGGTTACCACTAGTCCACTGGCGTCTGGAGGTCGGGACTATCTATGGTGTAACTAGCTAGTCAAACAATCTCTGTGGCGTAGTGGGCGAGTACGTGATACCAGACACACTTGTGGGCCATTAGTTAACTATAGTATATAGTGAAATGATGGACGTGGAGTTAGGCTGCTACGTGCACTCTATCTCACTGTTCTCTCATTACAGTTACAACTGTCACACCACAATGGGAGGTATCATTAGCAGGTGGTGGATGGGCAGTGATGACACCCCCCCTGAACCACACCTACTCCCTGGACCACTGCCTGACACAGTTCAAGGTATGTTATACTGTGACTTCCATATAAGGAGTGGTAGTGTTTGTGCAAATGGTGGGCACCAAGTGGGGTCTATTCTCCTTCTCAGCGTCCATTGCCACAAACTACATCACTAGTAACTAGCCATGTACATGTGGAGGATTCTAGCTCGATTTGTAGTGCAACTGAAGAGCAGTCTTTGGTGCTTGCCCGTGTGACATTCCGTCACCAAGATATGAGCCACTGTCTCTTCATAGCTCTCAGTCACGACCAGCTGTCAAAAGGTCTTTGATGACCGCATCTATGTGTAGGTGACCATCATTACTGCATGTGATGTGGTGGCCATTTTGAATAGTTAACAAGGTAATCTATCTGAATGCCATTAGCAACCACTGTGACTTCTTGAGCTTGACATCAAAGGGAAATGTGCACATCATGTGTTACATGGTAACTGCACAATAATGAGCCACCAAGTTGTGGTTGCTCAGAACACCAGACCCTATTCCTGCCGAGCGATGACATCGGCTTATAAAAATGGAGGCAGGATTAGTGGTTGGCTGTGTGAGACTAATGTATATCCCTTTGTGTACACACACCTGCTGAGAGTAGGTGGAGGGAGGGTGGTCCTACAGTGAACTTGTGATGTTGGCAGTTTTGTGTAGCACAACTCTTCCCTGTCCCCTTATGCAGCTGAACAAGTCCTTGACGACTTCCGACAGCGTTTCATCACTGATGTGGATGCAGATGCCATCATATTTGATCTGAAATATCACGGCATTATTTCAGATGGTGATCTGAAAAGTATCAGAAAAATTGACAGTGCCACACAGCAGAATCAACTGCTACACTTTTGTCTCACAAGAACGTGCACCAAAGAAGCCTTATTGAAAGTCTGTGGCATTCTTGTTGACTGCAAAGGCAACCCAAAGATGAGCTCTTTGGGCCAGGGAATGAAGCAAAGGCTAGCCAAAGGTAGGTGTTGTGTGTGAGTGAGCACAGATGGCATTGTCTAATGCTATCAGTTTTATAGAATGGATGGGTTCATTACGAGAGACTAGTGTAGTGCATAGTGGTGAGCTCCACCTGACTCTACCCATGTTGCTCCTTTGTGCACAGATCCCACCCCCAGTCCACCTGCAGTGGTCACCACTGGGACTAATGCAGTGAGTTGGTTGGCACTCCACATTGTTGCGTGGCTACTGGTAGTACTGTAGTATAATGTGTGTTTGTAGGGAATGAAATGTGCAAACTCTCTCAATCACCCGTACACGTACCTCATCCAGTGTAGTGCAAGTTTGCATGTGTTGTGTGTAAGCATAGACCTATGGTGTTAGTGTGTGGGTGTACGCATGTGTGAACACAATTTGCTCCATTCTATCATTCTTCTGTGTATGTCATTGTTGGCAGTTACTGGTTTATGTCACTAGTACACATCCAACTAACAGTACACAATACTATACAATACACAGGTGTCAAGTGACCTAGTTAGACGAGATGTACCAAAATGGATACCACTGTCCCACTGTCCTGCTTTCCCACTCTTCCTCCTTTTGTCTGATTTTGATGAATTCTAGACAGGCTGTGAATGAGTCACACGTTCTCTTACCACATGTGTTGGCAGATTCTGACCCAAGGATTACCCTGCATGATTCAGTCCCACCATTTCAATGAACCCCCCACTTTCATGCACAGTACTGTACTTTGTCCCTCTGTGGTCCACTGCATGGTTGACACCTATGTCAATGCAGTGATGTTCATGTCCCACCTCCTGTGTCAGTTCACAGTGTGCCATGAACTCCACTTTATTGCTGACAATTAAACACACCAGCTATCCCCTACCCTCTCCCATCCTCACTATCACCCCTCCACACCCCCTGCAGGTGGAGGTGTGTCCTACCCTCCCAGAGCCACTCCAACATGCAAAGAGGCTTGCTTATGACAGATACCGGCGGCTAACTTTCACAGAAGGGCAGAAGGTACAGTACACTAAAGTAGCTGTACTGAAGAGTGCCCCCGAAGTGAGTAAGAAGGGAGACCTTGATCAGGGCATTTTCCTCAAATGTTACCGTGACTGCGGCGTACGACTGTCAGAGGGAGCGACTGAACAAGTGACAGTCTATGACTTTCTTCGAGCGGGATCTCAGCAAAACCGAATTCTTCACGGACAGCCTGGCACAGGTAAAACCACTTTCCTCAAACACCTGTGTCAGAAAGTGGCCAACGATGAGCCGAGTGACTTCTCCCTCATCCTGTACTTCCCTCTGCGTGACAAGGCCGTGTCACAAGCTCTGATGAAGGACAACAGTGAAGATGGTCTGGAACAACTTCTCCAGTACTACATCCCAGGGAAGAAGTGTTCTGCCTCAGCAGAAGCACTGCTGGAGAGCGAAGGAGAGAACGTACTCATCATCTTTGATGGAGCTGATGAGACGCGTGGCCTGATCGCCAGCCCCAATGAATCCATCCTAGCAGCTCTCTTGCAAGGTCATCTGCTTCCCCAAGCACACTTCATAGTGTCCACACGTCCTGGTGTGTGCCCACTGCTACAAGAGCACAGCTCTCTCTTCTATGAAATACTCGGATTTGATGAGGAAGCAGTGAAGTCATATGTGAAAGAGTTCTTCAAGAGTGAGCCAGGCAAAGGGGAGGCCATGCTATCCGATCTGACGGCCCGTCCAGACCTCATGGGAGGAGCCTATATTCCTATGAATTTACTGATCTTCTGTTCTATCTACGAACACGGTGTTGCAGGCAGGTCGGTGTTCCCTGCAACCATGACCGAGTGCTACAAGTCCTACATTGCCAGGATTGTCACTCGAGAGAAGCAAAAGACGGAGAGGAGAGATTACCAAATTAACCAATCTCTCACTGACCTCCCACCAGATGTGAAGCACCTGTTGTCATCCCTCGGTGTCCTCGCCTTCAAAGGTCTCTCCCAGGAAACACCTGACTACATCTTCCAAGAAGCTGATGTGCGCCCCCTATTCTCCATCCCTCCTCACCAGTCCCTGGATGAGTCCTCCTTCAGTGGCCTCCTCCACTGCCATGCCAGCCGGGACCCCGGTTATGCAACATTCAGTACCCTGAACTTCAGCCACACCACTAAACAGGAGTTCTTTGGTGCTTACTATCTCTCCCTGTTGCCTGAGGCGGAGCAAGCAGCCTTCTGGAGGAAGAATCGCCACAACCCCAAGTTCGCCGTCGCCCTCAGATATTTCGCTGGATTAACACAGTTCAAGTCAGCGGAGGTCAGCAAGGCCATCCTTGCCACAGGTGGTGACCTGCCAGCAGAATGTGACTCTGACAATCCTTATCTTTTGTATGTTTTTCATGCTTTGTTTGAGTCTCAGAATGAGTCTCTCACCCAGAGCATTGTCACTCAGTTAAACAGCTGTCTCACCTTTCATTTGCCCCTCACTCCTTTTGACACCATGGTACTCTCTCACTGCCTCATCAAGTGCAAGCACCTGACTGAACTAGACATGTCAACATTCCCACTTTCCTTATCCCCCACCAGTTTCCATCATGTTTGTTCAGTTGTGCAGTGCAATCCTCTTTTACAGTCACTGTCACTAGATGTGTACCAGTTCTTCACTGAAGGTGAGTGAATGGGACCACACTAATTGTTAGTGTAGTCCACTGTTGTATGGAGGTTGTGCATGTGTGACCCCTTCAGTTGTTGTCTCTTTAGCAATGGCAATGGGTGATTTCCATGATAAAATGACTATGTACAATCACCTGTTGCCATGGCAGCAAGTACTCTATGTCTCTTAATCCCCCCTGTATCCCTTTGTGTAGCTGTCAGATGTGTCTCTATTGTGTTCCTCCATTCTCCCTTGTTCCCCTTCCCCTATGGACGTAGATGCTAGAGCACTATGTAAGGCTGCTGGGTCACTAAAGAGGCTGAAACTGCTGGTGGCAAGAAGCTGCACTTCAGAGGCACTGGCTGAGGTCTTTGAACACAGACTATTGGAGGAGTTGGATCTTTCCCTCTACAGTCTCCGTGCTGTTAAAGTAAGTAGTGCATGTTCACCTGGTTGGGGCAAGTGAAACGAGCCCCTATGTAAATCATGAGGTAGCCCGACTCTACAATCTAGGCTGGCTTTGGGGCCTAAATGTCTGTTAGTTTGTCACACACCATACCTGTCCTAATTGTGCTCGTACGTTCCCTGTCCTCTGCCCTATGCTACAATGAGTGACGACGCTGAGCCACCAGAAGGGAGCTCAAAGGTGTGGCGGCTGCAGTGTGGCTAATGGCAATTAAGTGTATGTGTCCTAACTAGGCAAGAGGCAGAAACTGCAAAGCAGGCAAAGCTTTGTCCCTGCCAGGCAAAGGACAGGGAAATTGATGTCGCCTGTAGTCAAGCAGACACTGAAGTGCAGGTACAGCGGTGGTCCTGCACAGGTAGGCTAGCTAGCTACATATCTTAGGTAAACGGAGCGAATGCTATCCTCATTTTCTCTTGCTTGGCTATTTTAAAAGTGCTAAAATGCCTGACAACGTGTCTGAGCTATTTCATTACTCTTACGTATTCCAATACCTTTGTTCTTCCTGTACAGTATTAAACAAGATATTGCAGAAAGTGTGTGCATGCATGTAGCTATGCATGTATATGTACATGTGTGTGTGAGTGTGTACATGGCTGTATGAAGCTATGTGTGTGTAGATGTGGCTGTGTGTATGTACGAGTACATGTGTATGTGTGTATATGCTCACCCCCGCAATGCCTTGCATTGGACTAGTATATAGTTATGTGGTGTGGACTCTGAAGGAGCGGCTATGAGGAATACACTGTGTGGCTTCCTCCTATTTATGCTGCTTCTTTCTACACTTGAGTTGTTTGAGTGCATAACATGTGGCGTTTTACTCCCACTCTGAGGTGAAATGTGTGAAGCAGTTTGAGATGCATCACATTACATCATGGACATTTGTCAGTGACCACACTAGACCTATAGCTCTGTTTGACTTCCTGAGTGTATGAATGCTCCATCTGTTCTCTTACTGTTGTCACTGTATGTTATGTGTGCAGGGTGACTGCAGTGTGTTGGACAAAAAGGTTGCCCACTGTCAGCTGAAGAGACTTAAGCTGTATTGTGACAGCACCCTACTCCTCCCTGTACTAAGTGGAGTCAAAGACAACCAATCTATAACAGATCTTGATGTTTTGGGTGAGCCTATCACTACATGCCTCTAACTATACTATACCACATAGGGGTATGTACATGTATGGGTTGGGCCTATACATCCACATACATTGGAAGCACTGCCCCTCCCCTTGCCACCCTTGCACCCTCAAAGTGTGTTTTGGTTGTGTATAATCAGTGTATGCTGTGTTGCTCATTTGGGGACATGCTGAGTGGTAATTAGCAACTGTCTCTTAGCAACCACCGTCGCTTGGCAACAATTTGATGTTGATGCAATGCATGGAGTGTTTGTCAAAGCAATGTCCAATCACCCCATTCTACTAAGTGGAGTTCAATGGAGTGGTGTACATGTGTCAAGTGTAAATGAATGTATAGTAGTTCGTGCTGTTTGTGAAGCCCCTCAAGGTCGTCCCCATTCAATCTTGTGTGCACTGTCATGCAGATCTCATTGTGCTTTTCTACCTTAGATTGGTCATACAATGATGAGACATCTTTGGCAGTGGCCACTTGTGTCCAGACCATGCCACAGTTGAGGATGCTTGTCATCAAGTACACCAACCCTCTTCCAGTGCTGCAGTCACTGTCACACAGAGGCTCCCCCCTGGACAGTGTCACAGTGGAGTGCCCACGATTGGTATGTACAGTGTACACCTATTCACATGCTACATCAGTGCTAGTTACTTAACTATTTGCCACACACACATGGAGACGTAGTACAGTAATCACTGTACTATGTGTCCGTGTGTGTGTCAAATACTGTAGCTTATGTATATTTAGGGGTATCCCCTGAGTGTTTATATCCCCCTCCCTCCTAAGGCTTCTTTACAAGGTGGTCTATTGTGC
This sequence comes from Ianthella basta, assembly GCA_964019415.1. Taxonomy (NCBI): domain Eukaryota; kingdom Metazoa; phylum Porifera; class Demospongiae; order Verongiida; family Ianthellidae; genus Ianthella; species Ianthella basta. The sequence continues at coordinate 925,169 of OZ025884.1, forward strand.
AATCACAGCAGGGGGAGGAGTCCAATGGACAGGACTCCCAATTATATGGTTCAGAGATCGATAGTGATTGCGTGTGTGTGTTAACATCCACCCCTCTATGCCAAGTGTCATTGACTATAGACACAATTACTATCGGTCTCCAAACTGTGTACAGTAATTGAGAGTCGATCCTGTCTGTTGAACTCCTCCCCCTGCTGTGATTCTGCTCATGATTCATTCCCATCATAAAATGTGCTTGCTTAATTGCTTGAAGTTTGATTGTGTTAATATCCTTCTGATCTTCCATCACCTACATTGGAGTGCCTGTGTACTTGTGCACATCCCCTCACCCATACATCCATCCAGTTTCCATTTGAGTGTGGTATACTGTATGGAGCATTTGTTGGGCACATCTGCAGTATAAACACATACCTATATCTTCTATTACATGCAGTAAGCACATTTTGTTGGTGGTTTTCTGCCATGTTTGTTAGGCACCTACCAGAACACTCTAACAAACTCTATTGCCTGACATGTGCCCTACAGCTTCTTTACCTTACAACAAAGACACACACGAACACGTGTGCATGCACACACACACACACACACACACACACACACACACACACACACACACACACTTTTTTTTTTTTTTTAAATTCACATTTCATTTACTCAACAACAGTACAGAGCAAAAGAAATGGTGTTGAGTTTAAAACAGGTGATGCTCAGCATGCTGTGGAACACATGGCACATCAGTTAGTCCTGACCTCAACAACAATGGTGTATGATAGCTATAACCTACAGAGACTAGCACTGACATTACATGTACACTATGATACTGCTTGGAAAAAACGTGTTACAGTGAATGTGTTTAACTGCTGTATGATGAAAAACTTGCTGCGTTTCTCAGTGCCCAGATAGTGTATGAGCCACATAGCGCTGCTTGTATGAGTTGCTCTTGCACTTGATATCTTGTGGTTCTGTTGGTGTTCGTTAGGTTAAAGAGATAGTCTAGGCTTCGAACATCTAGGAAGCCTCTGCTGCCAACCTGTATGGTATGCAGGCTTCCTGCAATACCTTTCTGCCTCACTACTTCTAGAAGGTGTAGATATTTGGCCTCCTTCCTGATTGCAGCGTCCTGGAAATTTCCTTCCCAGCAAACAGTGAGCTCAAAAATATGTATCCGATGATCATTCCAGACAATGATGTCTGGTCTTAGGTCGGTCAGTAGGTATTGGGGGATACGATAGTCTGTACCATCTAGGTCTGCCGTAACAGAAAACGAGGGTGGAATGTTGGCCTGCAGATGATGAAAAAGGATCAACAGGACCTTGTCGTGTCTGACATTGTATCGGCCTTGTTTGAGTGCAGTGGGACAGTTGTTCAGTACATGCAATTGCGTCTGACGATGTTTGATGCTGTCACTGGAACATATGGGGCAGTGATCACTTTGGATCTTCTTCCAAAGGCAAAGGTTGCTATTGTGTGGGAGAGTGTCAGTAATGGCTTTCATGCCAAAAGCAAAAATGTTCTCAGGTAGTTTGGTTGTAGCTACTGTCCACTGATCATCTGCTTTGTTCTCTTGCTGTATGAGATCCTTTTCTCTCTGTAAGCTTCGTGCATGGTGCAAGTGAGCTTGAGTGTCTGCCTCAAATACTTCAGTTGCTGCATGCTTGGAGATTTGCTTCCTGGATAGTTCTGGGTGTTGGGATACAACCTGGTTTGCTTCTACTGCAGCTAAGAATTTCTTTGCCATTCCTTTGTCATGATCACTCTGTCTTTGGGCTAGAAATCTGCAGCATGCATCTCGGGATGTCAGTAATCCAGTGTATCTGGTAACTTGTAGCTTCTTAAAAACTGTTGGCAAAGATGGCATCTCCAGGCCTCCTAATGATCTTGGGAGATATAGCCGAGATGGGTCTGCACATCTTGGAAGCCCACTCCATATCTTTAGGTACTTCCTGGCTAGTGGCTCCAAAGTGCGTTCAACCCATGTTAGAGGAAGATCAGCTATGGTCAGTAGCCAGTTAAGACGAGGGATCAGAGCTTCTTTGTAGATGCGTAACTTCTGTTGTCTGGTAAGGGGTGCTTCATGAACCCGAGTGAGGTACCTTTCTAGCTTAGACATCAAGTTAGATTTAATCTCTTCACTGTCAAAACGTGTGGTAATGGGAAGGCCAAGAAATTTGACAGCTTTGTCTGCTAGAAAAGGTAAGGGTTCCCCAGCCATTGCCAGTTTTGGGTCATATACCCTGCCTGTTTGACCTGTGATTGCCACCGCTACACATTTGTTCACCTTTGCCTTCATTAAGGCCCACTCTAACCAACGTTGTGTAACGTCTAACATGGTCTGACAATTCTCTTTACTATTAGAAACAAGGCAAGTGTCATCGGCATACTGTAAGGATGGAATGACCACTGAGGAGCTGCTGAAACGATACCCTATGTGATGACATTGGGATTGGATGGTATCCAACAGTAGATTTATCACAACATTGAAAATGGCAGCAGATAGGGGGTCACCTTGATAAACTCCAATCTGAAGATGAAAAGGATTTGATATCCATTGGTGTGTGGATACTACCGCGCAAAGATTGGAATAAAGACTGCTCACAATGCGGATGAAATGCGCAGGGAGATGATAATGGTGTAGAGCATGAACTATCAGGTTATGATGTACGCTGCCATAAGCATTAGCTATATCCAACCAGCAAACATGTATATTCCGTTGGTTACGACGAGCATCTGTTAGAGCTGACCACAGTTTAAACTGGTGTTCAACACAACCAGGGACTCCATCTAAAAAGGCTTTCTGAACATCTTGATTGATGTAGTGGTTGCCAGTCATGAAAACCATCAGTCGCTTTTTTAGAATGGATGTGTAAAGTTTTCCTATACACGATGTCAGGGCTATAGGTCGGAAAAGTGAAGGGTCGGCTGGATCACTTGCACTAGTGCTCTTTGGTAGTAATTTGATCACCACCACCTGCCACGATGTTGGAATAGTTCCAGTACACCAAGCCATGTTGAAAATATGTACAAGTATTGGAACTATGGCTGGGCACATTTTGAAGACACGATAGCCAATCTGATCTAGCGGACTCGGTGTAGATGATGATCTAGATCTTCTAACAGCCTCTTCAATCTCTTCCACTTCAAATTCAGCTATGTTAAACACAACACCTGGATCTGGGGCTCTCGGAAGCCATGGGGGATCAACGAAGACATGAGGGGATGATGAGTACACACGGCTAAAATAGCTATGAGCTTCTTCCTTCGAGAAAGTAGGTTGGGTGGTCTCAACATTCTCATCGTCTAGAAGGTTTTTCGTAAACTTCCAAAAATTGTGATTGAACTTATTTCTGGTACTTGCTGCATTCTTTTCATCACCTCGATCATTGGTCTCTTTCAAAAGTCTATTTAGTTCTCTTAAGCATTGATGGTAGCTCTTCGCGCATTCAGCTAATTCTTCTTTCGGTGCATTCCTTTTCTTTGCATTTCTAAAATCTCGTTTCAGCTTATTCTTCATCTCTCTCACTTTTTTGATAGTCCGGTTGTGTGGCTTTCTCCCTACTTTCTTTGTATGTGGTGGAACCGTACCAAACTTTTGTGCCAGGTGATCGTACAAATCTGCTGATAGAATAGCATTCTTCTCCTCCACTGTATTGGCTGCATATACACGTGGGGCAATGTGAACTTCAATGTGCTGATTAACCTCAAACCACTCATGCTTCTGTTGACAATTTGGTAATGATATCGCTGGTTTGAGATGAAAAGCTGGTAATTCACTTTGCTCAAACTCAGACTTTTGGAAAGTATTATAAGACCATGTGTCTGTTATCTGTCCACTGTGCGATTGTTGCTGGGACTCTGCTGTAACAAACATCTTATTGGCCTTAGTCGAACATGACGCATTCCTGCGAAGATGGAGGTCTAATCTGCTGAAGGACTGGTTGCAATGAGGACATAAATTATGCACTGGTTGAGATGCCATTGGTTTAGTAACTTTACGCTGACTACCGTTATTCACTGTTGTTTACACACACACACACACACACACACACACACACACACACACACACACACACACACACACACACACACACACACACACACCTGTCATGGCTCATACTGTTGTTCTACAGGCAAACAGTTGGTGTGTCTGTTGTCATTTTGTGCATGTCACCAGTGAATGACACAAGTGATCTCGACACATGTCTGTTCATGATGGTGTTATGAGTGGCTAGGTTGTCAGTCGGTAGTTGTAAGTAAGTCAAGTGACTTTTGATGTGATGAGCTGTTACACTGCACCCTATAGAGGTCACTCAGAACTCTGCTAAAAGGAATAGGTCCCCTCCCGAAGTTCCTGTGAAGTAGAGAATACTGCGTACTAAGGAGCCCCAAAGTAGTCCCTTAATAGCAACTTAAGTTAACATTCTCCTATGACCCCAATGATACCTTCTAACCTCTCTCCCCACCCCCCACCGCCCACACACAATCGAGCCCCCTAAGTCCAACCGTACCAAGCACACTGTATTTAGAAAGTTGGTGAAGGGGGGAGGGGTGGGCAATACAATGTTAACATATGGCGTGTCAAATTTTCAAGGGTGAGTAGACTCATCCCCTGTATCTCCACGTACAAAGGTCGTGCGTGGTTTTTGAGAGACAAGTGATCAAGTGCTGATCTGATTGGCCAGAAGTATTTGAGATACATTCAAGGTACATTGAGGCGAGCCAAGGAATCAGCCCAAAGATACCAGACCACCTTTCACCTTTTGGGTCATTGGGGCGAGCCTGAGCGAGCCCCACTCTGGCGTGGAGTGTAGGTGGAAGTCTCTGTTTTATTATTATTATTATTATGTATAGATGGTACGTCAGTTTTGGCCCCCGGGGCCGATTTTGTCTAGGTCATAGCCCCAAGCATAAGACGTCTATATATGTCCCAAGCCGAGTCTCTTCGCCGGTGTAGAAGAACACGGCTGCATGCTGTTCGCTTGCCAGCCGCGCACACTCCGAAACAAAGACGCCTTACCAACCGTGCAGACTTCGAAACAAAGATGCCTTAGCAACCGCACACACCCCGTTGGAACGTCGCTCGCACTCACGACGCTATGTCAAGGACGCTCTCCCCTACCTTTGTTGTTGTAGCTATGGGAAAGCAGCGGGTCCCCACATCGGCTAGGGTGCCGATTTTTGATGCAGCACGGCTTTTGCGTGAACTTCATGCTCAGGCAGCTACAGTCAACGTTTCACTGGAAGGACAGCGCGCTCCAGCCATTGATCTAGCCAGGGACCAGATTCTTCAGCGATCAAAGTTGGCTGCAGCGAGTTCCCTTCGAGCAGGCTTCTCATCTAGTGCATACATGCTGATGCAGTGACGTTGTCAGTATATTTGTGGACATGGGTAAGTTGTCCGTCTGCCCCACTCCATGATATCACCATGTCTAGCACATTATGCTGAGGAAGACAGTCAGAGAGTCACCATCTTGCCCACCATTTTACATTGAAGTTTATAATGCGAAATAATTATGTCAAAACAAGTGAAATATAATGCACAATACAATTAAGAACATGCCATTGTGACTCAACACAATCATGGTGCAGCAATCAGAACGCACAATCAGAACGCAGTAACATGGTGACAGATTAGTCCAGTTGTCCAGGGTGTACCCATTCACATACTAGAGTTAAACTGGTATCAATGCAGTAACTTGCTGTCTTATGCTCTGCATTTGATACTGATGTGCATGGAGGTGTGTCCGTCCTCAGTAGGCCTATCCACATTTCCTATAACCTGTTTCATTCACTTACACCCATCATGCATGTGTGCTCCATTCCTGTCATCGCCCACTCTCTAGGCCACGATCACTGCAAGAGTACGTGACGCTCGCTCAGGCTTGCCCCACAATGCTTGCATTCGCCTAGTTTATAAATGGCAGTCAGAAGTGGGCTGTGGAGGAGACTGAACCTACCCCTGAAGCCATACCAATAGTGCAGTGTTTGTTGTTCTTCTAAGGTGTCACCTCAGTACCCCTGTGTTGTGTTTGTACCTACAGAGGAGGTTGAGTGAAGAGGACTGGGCACAGCTGGAGGAGGCAGCCAGTTGTGCTCAAGTAGTCAAGGTGAAGGACGAATTCAGTGTTAGTGTGGACGACGATGTCTGCAGAGCTAGCAGAGCCCTGGCTGCTGGGTTCAGTAAGAACCCACTACTCAGAGAAGTGCAACTGTGGCGGGTACCGAAGGAGTTAGTGGAGTCAGTGAGAGGAACACTGTGCACAAACACTACACTAACTGTCAGTGTTAGTGACAAGTTTATTTCATGAACACCAGTTCTTTTGTCAGTGTCAATGTCATTTACTCTTCGGTTGTATATGAATATCTATAGCATCTCCTTGACCTTTTTCATGTACTGTTCTAGTTTGTATGCTTTTATGTTTGAAGGCAGTGCGCATGTGTGCCTATGTAATGAGATTCATTGTCCCATGTAAGGGAACCCCAATAGTCACATGGTTGTTCCGCGTGACGGTTACTCAATGATTATTTCGGGATATAGACATTTATACAGTTACTCAACCGCATATTCCATTATTAATTCACTTTTGCTTCAAAGCAGATGGAGAGTCACAGCAGTTTGGATGAAAGCCAGTTCGTTCTAGTCAAGGAGGACTATTTCTCTGTGCGACCGTCTTCCAATGGCGAGTCATCATACAGTTTCGCCGTCAGCGAAGGCAGCACGGTGTCCCATGTCCGCGTGGCTGTTGAGGGCCTCTCGAAGGACTTCCCTGATGCTCCGAACTCCATCGAAAGCGATTTCAGTTTTGAGAAGTTTCCAGCTGCCCAGTATATCGCAGAGTATGATGATGGTGAGAAGTTGGCTGCAGCGTAAGAGGAAAGTGAGTACCACAAAGAGTACACTGCCTCGAAGGAGAAACTGGATGAGCTTCTCTTAGAGCGGTTCCAGGAAGAGGCAGAGAGAGCTGAGCTGAGGTTGTCACGTACCGAGGAGGATTGTGTTGGGCTTGGGGAACACCGGGACAAACGTGCATGGGGACGCCTGGAGGGCCTCAAGGACGAGGCCAACAAGGCAATTGTGAGGTACCTGGAAGCAAAGCTGGAGCACTTGGAGGGACAGCGGGAGTTGGCACTTCTAGCCAAGGCCAAAGTGGAGGAGGGTCAAGCCAAGTACAGAGTGAAGAAAGTGAGTTGTCCTTGATTGTCTCAGAAGACTACTGTTGTCAATAGTGCTTTCTATAAGCCTAATACTAGCTGTGAGATGGACTATGTCACTATGTACAGTAGTTGTTCTGTGTAATGTTGTTATAAGTGGTCATTGCTGTGTGCAGCAGGTCTTGATATGAACTTTATCACACTGGTGCTAGGGGAGATGTACAGGACTGTTAGAGTCCCTTATGGTCAGAACACCTTGTTTCCAATTGGTTGTATCCTCATATAGCAGTGCTTGAACACTTGTATCTGATATTTGATGTGCTAACTTAGTTATACTGAACTTGAGCATAAAATTGTGTAAGCCATCACCATGGTAACCTTCATGCCCTAGTAACCATGTCATTTCAGGTGTTTCATGCTTGCTGTGTTTGATAGCTCGGCACACATGATGAATCACACACTGCCCTAGTCTCGCGTAGCCAGACCGCCATTTTCACTCTGACTCCGCCCTCTGTGAGACTAACACTGCCCTCTGTATGTGAGAGCTGTCTGTGTGTAATGTTGGCATGTATGTGACGGTGGTTGGTGAGGTGTTTGTGTCTGACTTGTGTTTTGTGTAGAAAGAGCTGGAGGCTGCTGCTAAGGAGCGCCACAAGGATGCCTTGGCCTCTGTGACAGCCAACATGGAGAGGAGCTATGCAGCACACATGGCAGCGGAAAGGGTGTGTGTGTGTGTGTGTGTGTGTGTGTGTGTGTGTGTGTGTGTGTGTGTGCGTGCATGTGTACAGTTAGGATCCAAGCTGCTCTTGAGAAGAACTGGCTGTAATGTGTGCATGCTTGTGGATTGCACATCTCTGTAGAAGGAGACCCTGATGAAGAAGGTGGAACAAGAATGTAAGCAGGAGATGAAGCTATCCCGGCTTCAAGCAGTGCAGAGGGTGAAGCAGTACAAACAAGTGAGTACAGTGGAGGGCACGTGCATTAGTGAGGGCAGAGGGCAGAGACAACTGGAGTTGTGAGCTGTCAGAGTGTGTGTGTGTCCACTACTTGTTTCTGTGTTGCCCATGCAGGGAGTGCAGTCAAAGAAGGACACACCGAAGGGCTATGTCCCTCCATGGAAGAGAGTGCATGAGAAGCAAACAAAGGATGGCAGCAAGTCTTCTCCCAAGCCAGCCGAGTCCATGACAGCCTCTCGGATGTCCAGCCTCAGTGAGCATGCCAGTGTCAAGCCTAGGAAGACACCTTTGTCCAGTGGTGCTACACCTTCGAGGAAGACAGGCTCAAGGAGTGCAGCTGGAGACCCTCTCTCCAGTGTTTGCCCAGACCAAGCCTTGCCCCTTGACCAGAACACCTTGATGAGACTGCTGCAGAGTATGCAACTCCAGGTGCAGCAGAAATCAATTAGCCCCTTTGTGGCCACACCCCCAGTGCCAGTCACACCCCCTCAACCCCCGCCCCCACCACCACCTGCTCCACCTCCACCCCCTCCAGTCCCTGTTCTCACTCCAACTCCAAATCCACACCCAAAGACAACTGAAGTCAAAGTGGAAACAACAAAGCCCCCACGTGCTGCTCCCCAAGCCGGGATTAGCATTGAAGATATTATGAACATACGACTCAAGAAATCAAACTTGGGACAGAGTATCCGTGTGTCCCAGCAGGCGCTGTCCACAGAGGATGAGGTGAAGCTGATAAGGAGTGGAGGAGACCCCGAGAGGCTGTCACTGACTGACCTGCCCCACACAGCCTTGAAGAAGAGAGTGGCAGAGGTCAGGTTGAGGGTTGCCCCAGATCCAGATGATAACCATGGCGACGAAGGTGGCACCAGGGACGACGATGACTGGGCATAGCATGGCACAACCAGTGCAATCCCATTTCAGCTCATTGTATATGTAATTACACACCCTGAGCAGGTCTGGGGTATTGATTTCTTTTTTATTCAGACTGTCCAATTCTGTTCTATGTGCACAGTGTAATTCTGCCTTTTGAACTGGAGCATGTGATTTGGATGGATTGTGATAGGGTGTGGAAGAACATGGTCACAACTTGTGACTTGTTCTTACACGTACTACTTGTGACTCGCAAGTAGTATGTGTTTGACTGCCACACTTCCGCCCCTAACTCCCCAGCCTCTTCCCACAGTTGTGTATAAAGGATACAGTGTGCTTGCCACCACCCCATCTTCTGCATGCAGTCCTATTTTGATGTTACCGGACTGTGTGAGATAGCAGGCTACCCTGTGCACTACACTATTCACAACAACACGTGCACATCTCTACAATGTGCCAATGAATCAAGCAATCTACAGTGATAGCATCCATAAAATGTGCATTCACCTTCAATAATGTGTAATGCTGCATGAGGGGATGGTCCACATAGCCACAAACAGTATGATAATCACAATAAGAAGCAGAAGTCACATGACACATCACATGATGGTCACATGACACATCACATTACATATACCTAACAGTACATATGCATGCACAATAACATGTATTAAAACGACTCCATAAATAAATGAGTCACACAAGCAGCTTTCCCGTGTGTTGTATGGCAAACTCCATCACACGCCACGCTGTCTTGTGGTCATAAATAGATTGGTCCCTACACAACGCCCACACGTACATCACATTCTCAATGTTGTCCTGGGGGAAAGGGGAAGGAGAAAGAGGATTGTTAAGGACTGCCACACAACATCACCACTATATTTACAAGTAGACAAGCTACTTCCACACTCCACTGTACTCTCAGCATACAAGCTTCTCCCGTCCCCTCCCCCTCCCCTCCTGTCCCCTCCCATCCACTGCCGTCTCCTTCCATCCCCTCCCATTCCCTCCTGTCCCCTCTCCCTCCCCTCCCTCTCCCCTCCCTCTCCCCTCCCCCTCCCCTCCCTCTCCCCTCCCTGCGGCCATGCTCAGTGTCGGTAGGGCTAACCTCTCCACCCTCCACAATCTCTCCTTTGGCATTTCGCACTATCATCAGTTGTTGGGCAGAGAAGGTGAGAATGAGGACCGGACCCTGTTCCAGGACCTTCACCATGGCAATCTAATGGTGAATGGAAGAGGGACAGGGCAGTGATTGACAGGGCAGTGTGCGCGTGTGTGCATGTGTGTGTGTGTGTGTGTGTGCGTGTGTGTGTGTGTGTGTGTGTGTGTGTGTGTGTGTGTGTGTGTGTGTGTGTGTACATGTATGTGTGTGTGTGTCCTCACATCAATGTCTCTAACATCCAACACTTTACAGTCCAATTTCCTTCCAACTGACGAGTGTTGCTCCATCTGAGCCGCCAACATATTGTAGGCCTGGGCAAACAACAACAACAACAACAACCAACAAACATGACACATCCCCCCTCCCCCCTGTACCAGGACTCAGCACTCACTGGTGTGTGGCACCAGTCCTTTAGCACCTCAAGCTTCCCTTGCAAGAAGGCCTGGACAGTTAGAGAGAGACATTGCTACAGTGATGAAATGTAGGTTGCTACCATATGCAATTGCACACACACATGCTCGCACGCACGCAGGCACACACACACTCATAACACACACACACACACACACACACACACAAGCATGCCATACCTCCAGTACAGTAGGAATGATGTCAAACTCGCACTCCTTCACAAAGGACTCTTTGCTGAAGTAAGGGTCAACTTTTCGTATTTCAGCCATTGCCTCTGCCATGTCAGACTGGGTCACCATCCCTCCTGCATGACACACACACAGACAGACAGACACACATGAACACAAATGTATGCACACACAACCTTGTACACTGGATGGACACCTCACTAGACACACACAGCCTTGTAGAAAGGGGAATACAAGACACCTCTCCCTCACACAGTTTACTTTGGACAAGGTCACTCACCAAAGGTGTCACCAACTCTGTCTGTCACTGCTCGTGATGCCCTCACAACTACATTGTCACTCTCGTCATACTTCATACGCATTGTGTACAGCACTTGGTATGGGGGAAGGGAGGGGTGGGGGGGGGAGGGGAGGGGAGGGGAGGGGAGGGTAGAAGAGGGATGGTAGATCACTATCGAATGTATGAATGTGTTACTACCACACTGTAATGTACACACACACACACCCTACACTCCACCCTGTATGAGTGCCCTCCAACACAATCCACACACTCCTCTATTACAGTAGCCCCCTTACAGTTGGTGATGGGATTGTTCTCTCGCAAGTTACTCCACCAGCTGTACAGCCTGGACTGCCTTGTCTGCACCACTCTCACCTCCTCACTGCAGGAGGGGGGAAGGAGGGGAGGGAGAGGAGGGAGCGAGGGAAGGAGGAAGTGGATAGGGTGGGTACATCCTGACTCTCTCCTACATTCCACATGCCCCTATATCCTAACACGCTGACACAAAACCCGCCCACGCTTCCACCCATGCACTCGTTTGGCTCAATGACTCTCTCTTGTTGCTGTGCTGCTTGTGAAGAGAAGGAGCTTGCTCTGGCCGGGTCTGTGCGCTTCCTGATCTCAGCTGTGCACATACACCAGTGGACAAATGAGAGGAGCACACAAACTGTATTGGACATGCCATGGACATGGTGTACACACACACATATACCCCACCTCCACCTCCCCCCTCCCACCTCCTGCCTCCCACCTCCCCCCACCTCCACCTCCCACCTCCCACCTCCCCCCACCTCCCACTCACAAGGTGGTGTATATGGTATGAAGTGTTCTATAATATCTTCCAAGAATTCTTCCTTAACTACTTTCATACCCTGCAGTGGAGGGGGAGGGGGAGGGGGAGGGGCAAATTAAATGTCAGTCACAGTACAATACCATTACCATAGCAACCTGTTACCCACCTCTGCCACCTTCTGGTAGGTCTGTGTCTGTCCCAGCTGCTCTCCCTGTTCAGAGACCTTCCTAGCTGTGGTACTGGCAGTTTGAGACACCTAACGGGGGGGAGGGGGGGGGGGACAGGTGGGGGGACAGATGGGGGGACAGGTGGGGGGGACAGGTGGGGGGACAGATGGGGGGACAGGTGGGGGGGGACAGGTGGGGGGACAGGTGGGGGGAACAGGTGGGGGGAGCAGGTGGGGGGACAGGTGGGGTGGACAAGTGGGGGGACAGGTGGGGAGACAGGTGGGGGGGACAGGTGGGGGGACAGGTGGGGGGGACAGGTGGGGGGACAGGTAGAGGGGGGGACAGGTGGGGGGACAGGTGGGGGGGCAGGTGGGGGGGACAGGTGGGGGGGACAGGTGGGGGGGACAGGTGGGGGGGACAGGTGGGGGGGCAGATGGGGGGATAGGCGGGGGGCAGGTGGGGGGACAGGTGGCGGGACAGGTGGGGTAACAGGTAGGGGGACAGGTGGGGGGGGCAGGTGGGGGGACAGGTGGCGGGACAGGGGGACAGATAGGGGGACAGGTGGCGGGACGGGGAGTAGAGGTGGGGGGACAGGTGGGGGGACAGGTGGGGGAACAGATGGGGAGGACAAGTGGGTGGACAGGTGGGGGGACAGGTGGCGGGACAGAACAAGATGAATTAAGATGAGGCAAGATAAAGGAAGAGGAGGAAAGATGAAGGAAGAGGAGGAAAGATGGAGCAAGATGAGGCAAGATAAAGCAAGATGAGGCAAGATGAGGCAAGATAAAGCAAGATGAGGCAAGATGAGGCAAGATGAGGAAAGATGAGGCAAGATGAGGCAAGATGAGGAAAGATGAAGCAAGATGAGGCAAGACGAGGCAGGATGAGGAAAGATGAAGAAAGATGAGGAAAGATGAGGCAAGACGAGACAAGATCTGGAAAGATGAAGCAAGATGAAGCAAGATGAGGCATGATGAAGCAAGATGAGTTAAGATGTAGAAAGATGAGGAAAGACGAAGGAAGATGAGGAAAGATGAGGCAAGATGAGGCAAGATGAAGCAAGATGAGGCATGATGAAGCAAGATGAGACAAGATGTGGAAAGATGAGGCAAGATGAAGCAAGATGAGGCAAGATGAAGCAAGATGAGTAAAGATGTGGAAAGATGAGGCAAGACGAGGCAAGATGAGGCAAGACGAGGCAAGATGAGGAAAGATAGAGGAAGATGTGGAAAGATGAGGCAAGATGAAGCAAGTAGAGGCAAGATGAAGCAAGATGAGGCAAGAAGAAGCAAGATGAGGCAAGATGAGGAAAGATTAGACACGATGATGCAAGATGAGGCAAGATGAGACAAGATGTGGAAAGATGAAGCAAGATGAAGCAAGATGAGGCAAGATGAAGCAAGATGAAGCAAGATGAGGCAAGATGAGGCAAAATGAAGCAAGATGAGTCAAGATGAAGCAAGATGAGTCAAGATGAAGCAAGATGAGGCATGATGAAGCAAGATGAGACAAGATGTGGAAAGATAAGTCTAGATGTGGAAAGATGAGGCAAAATGAGGCAAGACGAGGCAAGATGAGGAAAGATAGAGGAAGATGTGGAAAGATGAGGCAAGATGAAGCAAGATGAGGCAAGATGAAGCAAGATGAGGCAAGATAAAGCAAGATGAGGCATTAAGAAGAAAGATGAGGCAAAATGAAGCAAGATGAGGCAAGATCAGGTATGATGAGGCAAGATCAAACAAGATGAGGCATGATGAAGCAATATGAGACAAGATGTGGAAAGATGAGGCAAGATGAAGCAAGATGAGGCAAGATGAAGCAAAATGAGGAAAGATGAGGCAAGACGAGGCAAGATGAGGTAAGACGGGGCAAGATGAGGAAAGATAGAGGAAGATGTTGAAAGATGAGGCAAGATGAAGCAAGATGAGGCAAGAGATGAGACAAGATGAAGCAAGATGAAGCAAGATGAGGCAAGATGAAGCAAGATGAGGCAAGATGAGGAAAGAAGAGGCATGATGAAGCAAGATGAGGCAAGATGAAGCAAGATCAGGCAAGATGAAGCAAGACGAGTTAAGATGTGGAAAGATGAGGCAAGACGAGGCAAGATGAGGAAAGATGAGGCAAGATGAAGCAAGATGAGGCAACATGAAGCAAGTTGAGGCAAGATGAGGCAAGACGAGGCAAGACGAGGCAAGATGAGGCAAGACGAGGCAAGATGAGGAAAGATAGAGGAAGATGTGGAAAGATGAGGCAAGATGAAGAAAGATGAGGCAAGAGATGAGGCAAGATGAAGCAAGATGAGGCAAGATGAGGCAAGATGAGGAAAGATGAGGCATGATGAAGCAAGATGAGGCAAGATGAAGCAAGATAAGGCAAGATGAAGCAAGATGAGGCAAGTTGAAGCAAGACGAGTCAAGATGTGGAAAGATGAGGCAAGACGAGGCAAGATGAGGCAATATGAGATAAGATGAGCCAAGATGAGGCAAGATGAGGCAAGATGAGACAAGATGTGGAAAGATGAGGCAAGATGAAGCAAGATGAGGCAAGACGAGGCAAGATGAGGAAAGATGAAGGAAGATGAGGAAAGATGAGGCAAGACAATGCAAGTTGTGGAAAGATGAGGCAAGATCAAGCAAGATGAGGCATGATGAAGAACGATGAGGCAAAATGAAGCAAGATGAGGCAAGATGAAGCAAGATAAGGCAAGATGAAGCAAGACGAGTCAAGATGAGGAAAGATTAGGTAAGACGAGGCAAGATGTGGAAAGATGAGGCAAGATGAAGCAAGATGAGGGAAGATGAAGCAAGATGAGGCAAGATGAAGCAAGATGATGCATGATGAAGCAAGATGAGGCAAGATGAAGCAAGATGAGGCAAGATGAAGCAAGACGAGGCAAGATGAGGAAAGATGAAGGAAGATGAGGAAAGATGAGGCAAGACGATGCAAAATGTGGAAAGATGAGGCAAGATGAAGCATGATGAGGGAAGAAGAAGCAAGATGAGGCAAGATGAAGCAAGATCAGGCAAGATGAGGCAAGATGAAGCATGATGAGGCAATATGAAGCAAGATGAGGCAAGATGAGGCAAGATGAGGCAAGATGAAGCAAGATGAGGCAAGATGAAGCAGTTGAGGCAAGATGTGGAAAGATGAGGTAAGATGAAGGAAGATGAGGCAATATGAGGCAAGAAGAAGCAAGATGAGGCAAGATGAGGAAAGATGAGACAAGATGAGGCTAGATGAGACAAGATGAGGAAAGATGAGGCAAGATGAAGGAAGATGAGGCAAGATGAAGCAAGATGAGGCAAAATGAAGCAAGATGAGGCATGATGAGGAAAGATGAGGCAAGATGAAGCAAGGTGAGGCAAGATGAAGCAAGACGAGGCAAGATGAAGCAAGATGAGGCAAGATGAGGAAAGATGAGGCAAGATGAAGTAAGATGAGGCAAGATTAGGCAAGACGAGGCAAGATGAAGCAAGATGAGGCAAAATGAAGGAAGACGAGTCAAGATGTGGAAAGATGAGGCAAGACGAGGCAAGATTTGGAAAGTTGAGGCAAGATGAAGCAAGATGAGGCAAGATGAGGAAAGATTACACAAGATGATGTAAGATGAGGCAAGATGAGACAAGATGTGGAAAGATGAGGCAAGATGAAGCAAGATGAGGCAAGACGAGGCAAGATGAAGCAGAATGAGGCAAGATGAAGCAAGATGAGGCAAGATGAGGAAAGATGAGGCAAGACGAGGCAAGATGTGGAAAGATGAGGCAAGATGAAGCAAGATGAGGCAAAATGAAGCAAGATGAGGCATGCTGAAGCAAGATGAGGCAAAGTGAAGCAAGATGAGACAAGATGAAGCAAGATGAGGCAAGATGAAGCAAGACGAGTCAAGATGAGGCAAGATGAAGCAAGATGAGGCAATATGAGGCAAGAAGAAGCAAGATGAGGCAAGATGAGGAAAGATTAGACAAGATGATGTAAGATGAGGCAAGATGTGACAAGATGTGGAAAGATTAGGCAAGATGAAGCAAGATGAGGTAAGATGAAGCAAGATGAGGCAAGATGAAGCAAGATGAGGCATGATGAAGCAAGATGAGGCAAGATGAAGCAAGATGAAGCAAGATGAAGCAAGATGAGGCAAGATGAAGCAAGACGAGTCAAGATGTGGAAAGATGAGGCAAGACTAGGCAAGATGAGGCAATACGAGGTAAGAAGAAGCAAGATGAGGCAAGATGAGGAAAGATGAGGCAAGATGAGGCAAGATGATACAAGATGTGAAAAGATGAGGCAAGATGAAGCAAGATGAGGCAAGACGAGGCAAGACAAGGCAAGATGAGGCAAGACGAGGCAAGATGAGGAAAGATGAAGGAAGATGAGGAAAGATGAGGCAAGACGATGCAAAATGTGGAAAGATGAGGCAAGATGAAGCATGATGAGGGAAGATGAAGCAAGATGAGGCAAGATGAAGCAAGATGAGGCAAGATGAGGCAAGATGAAGCATGATGAGGCAATATGAAGCAAGATGAGGCAAGATGAGGCAAGATGAGGCAAGATGAAGCAAGATGAGGCAAGATGAAGCAGTTGAGGCAAGATGTGGAAAGATGAGGTAAGATGAAGGAAGATGAGGCAATATGAGGCAAGAAGAAGCAAGATGAGGCAAGATGAGACAAGATGAGGCTAGATGAGACAAGATGTGGAAAGATGAGGCAAGACGAAGGAAGATGAGGCAAAATGAAGCAAGACGAGTAAAGATGAGGAAAGATGAGGTAAGACTAGGCAAGATGTGGAAAGATGAGGCAAGATGAAGCAAGATGAGGTAAGATGAAGCAAGATGAGGCAAGATGAAGCAAGATGAGGCATGATGAAGCAAGATGAGGCATGATGAAGCAAGATGAGGCAAGATGAAGCAAGATGAGGCAAGATGAAGCAAGACGAGTCAAGATGTGGAAATATGAGGCAAGACTAGGCAAGATGAGGCAATACGAGGTAAGAAGAAGCAAGATGAGGCAAGATGAGGAAAGATGAGGCAAGATGAGGCAAGATGAGGCAAGATGATACAAGATGTGAAAAGATGAGGCAAGATGAAGCAAGATGAGGCAAGACGAGGCAAGACAAGGCAAGATGAGGCAAGACGAGGCAAGATGAGGAAAGATGAAGGAAGATGAGGAAAGATGAGGCAAGACGATGCAAAATGTGGTAAGATGAGGCAAGATGAAGCATGATGAGGCAAGATGAAGCAAGATGAGGCAAGATGAAGCAAGATGAGGCAAGATGAGGCAAGATGAAGCATGATGAGGCAATATGAAGTAAGATGAGGCAAGATGAGGAAAGATGAGGCAAGATGAGGCAAGATGAAGCAAGATGAGGCAAGATGAAGCAGTTGAGGCAAGATGTGGAAAGATGAGGTAAGATGAAGCAAGATGAGGCAATATGAGGCAAGAAGAAGCAAGATGAGGCAAGATGAGGAAAGATGAGACAAGATGAGGCAAGATGAGGCTAGATGAGACAAGATGAGGAAAGATGAGGCAAGATGAAGAAAGATGAGGCAAGATGAAGCAAGATGAGGCAAAATGAAGCAAGATGAGGCATGATGAGGAAAGATGAGGCAAGATGAAGCAAGGTGAGGCAAGATGAAGCAAGATGAGGCAAGATGAAGCAAGATTAGGCAAGATGAGGAAAGATGAGGCAAGATGAAGCAAGATGAGGCAAGATTAGGCAAGACGAGGCAAGATGAAGCAAGATGAGGCAAAATGAAGGAAGACGAGTCAAGATGTGGAAAAATGAGGCAAGACGAGGCAAGATTTGGAAAGATGAGGCAAGATGAAGCAAGATGAGGCAAGATGAAGCAAGATGAGGCAAGATGAGGAAAGATTACACAAGATGATGTAAGATGAGGCAAGATGAGACAAGATGTGGAAAGATGAGGCAAGATGAAGCAAGATGAGGCAAGACGAGGCAAGATGAAGCAAGATGAGGCAAGATGAAGCAAGATGAGGCAAGATGAGGAATGATGAGGCAAGACGAGGCAAGATGTGGAAAGATGAGGCAAGATGAAGCAAGATGAGGCAAGATGAAGCAAGATGAGGCATGCTGAAGCAAGATGAGGCAAAGTGAAGCAAGATGAGACAAGATGAAGCAAGATGAGGCAAGATGAAGCAAGACGAGTCAAGATGAGGCAAGATGAAGCAAGATGAGGCAATATGAGGCAAGAAGAAGCAAGATGAGGCAAGATGAGGAAAGATTAGACAAGATGATGTAAGATGAGGCAAGATGAGACAAGATGTGGAAAGATGAGGCAAGATGAAGCAAGATGAGGAAAGATGAGGCAAGACGAGGCAAGATGTGGAAAGATGAGGCAAGATGAAGCAAGATGAGGCAAGATGAAGAAAGATGAGGCATGCTGAAGCAAGATGAGGCAAAGTGAAGCAAGATGAGACAAAATGAAGCAAGATGAGGCAAGATGAAGCAAGACGAGTCAAGATGAGGCAAGATGAAGCAAGATGAGGCAAGATGAGGAAAGATGAGACAAGATGAGGCTAGATGAGACAAGATGAGGAAAGATGAGGCAAGATGAAGGAAGATGAGGCAAGATGAAGCAAGATGAGGCAAGATGAGGAAAGATGAGGAAAGATGAAGGAAGATGAGGCAAGATTAAGCAAGATGAGGCAAGATGAAGCAAGATGAGGCAAAATGAAGGAAGATGAGTCAAGATGTGTAAAGATGAGGCAAGACGAGGCAAGATTTGGAAAGATGAGGCAAGATGAGCAAGATGAGGCAAGATGAAGCAAGATGAGGCAATATGAAGCAAGAAGAAGCAAGATGTGGAAAGATGAGGCAAGACAAGGCAAGATGTGGTAAGATGAGGTAAGATGAAGCATGATGAGGGAAGATGAAGCAAGATGAAGCAAGATGAGGCAAGATGAGGCAAGATGAAGCATGATGAGGCAATATGAAGCAAGATGAGGCAAGATTAGGCAAGATGAGGCAAGATGAAGCAAGATGAGGCAAAATGAAGGAAGACGAGTCAAGATGTGGAAAGATGAGGCAAGACGAGGCAAGATTTGGAAAGATGAGGCAAGATGAAGCAAGATGAGGCAATATGAGGCAAGAAGAAGCAAGATGAGGCAAGATGAGGAAAGATTAGACAAGATGATGTAAGATGAGGCAAGACGAGACAAGATGTGGAAAGATGAGGCAAGATGAAGCAAGATGAGGCAAGACGAGGCAAGATGAAGCAAAATGAGGCAAGATGAAGCAAGATGAGGCAAGATGAGGAAAGATGAGGCAAGACGAGGCAAGATGTGGAAAGATGAGGCAAGATGAAGCAAGATGAGGCAAGATGAAGCAAGATGAGGCATGCTGAAGCAAGATGAGGCAAAGTGAAGCAAGATGAGACAAGATGAAGCAAGATGAGGCAAGATGAAGCAAGACGAGTCAAGATGAGGCAAGATGAAGCAAGATGAGGCAAGATGTGGAAAGATTAGGCAAGATGAAGCAAGATGAGGCAATATGAGGCAAGAAGAAGCAAGATGAGGCAAGATGAGGAAAGATGAGACAAGGTGAGGCAAGATGAGGCAAGATGAGACAAGATGAGGAAAGATGAGGCAAGATGAAGGAAGATGAGGCTAGATGAAGCAAGATGAGGCAAGATGAGGAAAGATGAGGCAAGATGAAGCAAGATGAGGCAAGATTAAGCAAGATGAGGCAAGATGAAGCAAGATGAGGCAAAATGAAGCAAGACAAGTCAAGATGTGGAAAGATGAGGCAAGACGAGGCAAGATGTGGAAAGATGAGGCAAGATGAAGCAAGATGAGGCAAGATGAAGCAAGATGAGGCAATATGAGGCAAGAAGAAGCAAGATGAGGCAAGATGAGGAAAGATGAGACAAGATGATGCAAGATGAGGCAAGATGAGACAAGATGTGGAAAGAGGAGGCAAGATTAAGCAAGATGAGGCAAGATGAAGCAAGATGAGGCAAAATGAAGCAAGACAAGTCAAGATGTGGAAAGATGAGGCAAGACGAGGCAAGACGAAGCAAGATGAGGCAAGAAGAAGCAAGATGAGGCAAGATGAGGAAAGAGGAGGCAAGATGAAGCAAGATGAGGCAAGACGAGGCAAGACGAAGCAAGATGAGGCAAGAAGAAGCAAGATGAGGCAAGATGAGGAAAGATGAGACAAGATGAGACAAGATGTGGAAAGATGAGGCAAGATGAAGCAAGATGAAGCAAGAATAAGAACAAACTGCACATTGGGAATAAGTACTGTGTGCTCCAGTCTAACCACTTTTGGAGCACAGAACAGCTGCCCTCAACCATTTGACCCAAGTGTATATCTCTCCCTCCTTCCCTCCCTCTACCAACAACTACAGACTACTCTGACCTGCCATCTTCTCCATGTGTGCCTTAAGGATGTGTGTGGAAAAGAGTTGCATCAGTTGGTAGAATGGTGTCCCTCCTGGTGTGAGGAGCAGGGAGGCTGCAATGGGTGGCAGTCTTGAGGAGGGGTCCTCCTAGATGGAGGGAAGTGGAGGGATGGTGTGATGAGGGCAGGGGATGGAGATCAAGGAGTCAATGACGGCCAGGACCACATCACATTGTAAAGTGGGAATGGGAGTGTAGGCGGTGTAGGTGTGGAGCTGAGGGGCAGGAGTAGAGGATGTGCAGCTGGCACTGGGGACCAGGAAGGGGTGGTGGGATGAGGACAGACCTAGCAGGGGACGCTACAGGAAGAAGTGGAGTACAAACAGAGGAAGAAGAAGCAGTACCAGTGGCCATACACAGGGCAGCCAGTCCTAAACAAGCAGCACACACCTGGGGCCTTGGGCTTCAACCGTCGGACTCTTGTCATCTCCTCGGCCATCTCCTCCCAGAAGAGCAGCAGGCAAACAGAACAGTACGCCTCTGGGAACAGACAGCTACAGTCAACGGACAACTGCCACAACACATGACGATTGCGCAATAGTAACAGATGGGGAGGGGTGAAGGTAAGCAGGGAGGGGGGTGAAAGGTGAGGGAGAGGGGAGGGGGAAGGGGGAGGGGAGAGGGGGAGGGATGGGGAAATCTTGTAAATCTTGCTACGGTACATGTGTACTTGCACTAGAGTGCCTGCTCATGCTTGTTCACATCTAGTAACACTAAACACTTGTTGCAGTGCCTCTAATCATACAGCAGGTTAGACAAAGAAAGTAAACACTGCTAATTTGTGTCAAGAAAGGACCACATCACCTTGGAAAGTGGGAACGGAATGGAAGTGTATGCAGAGCAGGTGTGAGTACACACACACACACACACACACACACACACACACACACACACACACACACACACACACACACACACACACACACGCATGCACACACACACGCACACACACACTCACACGTACGCACGCACGCATGTACACATGCACGCACACGCACACACGCACGCACTCACACGCACACACGCATACACATGCACACGCACACACACGCACGCGCACACGCATGCACACACGCACGCGCACACGCATGCACACACGCACGCGCACATGCACGCGCACACACTCACACGTACGCACGCATACATGCACACACGCACACGCACATACACACGCACGCACGCACACGCACACACACACACACCTCTTGTGACACTAGGGCTCTGTCAAACACAGTGGAGTCCTTCAGTGGTGATGGCAGCTTTGCTACTGTAACACCTGGCATGGAAGGGAGTGGAGGAAATAGTTCCTTTTGGTCCACATCAGCTGACTCCTGAGGGGAGGGGGGGGATAGGGAGGAGTGACACACAAGACAATTGTGTGACGGGTACACAATTGACACATGAGGAATGTCAACACGCACACAATCGCGCACAGAGCTGACAATAACAGCAACTCATGGCTCAGGTCTAATTGCTCTGAATTAAACTCATATCAAACACAATTCCAACTAATTCTGTGAGTGCAGTCATGTTTCATAAAGGATACACTCAGTGCTGTGTGAGTTGTATCACATGAAAGGACTTGTTGACAAAAGGGACAGCAAAACTGGCCAACAATCACTTCTCTCTGTCCAATCACCAGCTCATTCGCTAACTCACTTCAAAGTACAAGTCTCCTCACACTACAGCAGGCCCCCACAGGCAGGCAGGCGCCCCTAACTCGTTCTTACTATCACTTACACTTAATACACAGTTAACACATAGTTAACACCTGCAGCACACACTGCGGGAACAAGTCTGGGGCAAGTGTACACCAAACACTACACACACCACATGTCTCAGTTCCACAATTACTCTGCCACGCCTCAATACATTTCACACCGGGCTAGCATGCACTGGTTGTCAGAGTGCTACAAGGGTGTGTTGAATAACCCCCACATGCACTCATGTAGCTGTGTTCTCCTGTCATGTTGGCTGGTAGGTCGGTGTTCCCTATCTATTTAGTTGACACCCACTGGTGTAATGTAGTGCATGTTTCCCACAGAGATTTTTGTCACCTACGGCTGCCTCCCTATTGGAGGTGACAAGTGTGACTTGTTGTGTTACATAGGGATGGCTTGAATACACAAATGCCCCTCCTTAGCAGCTGGTTGGGAGACACAATGTACACAAAGTCAACAGTGTGTGCACATCACCTAGTCACACCCAACACATCCACAGCATGTCAATGATCAACGCAAAGCAATTTCTGACAGCTTTTGAAGCCAATGTAGATACAATTTATACCATTCCCTGCCAAGTATTGCTATAGAGCAGCAAATGACATACATACACACGAGCCAATCAATGATTAGTTCAATTTGCAGCGTTCAAACAATTAAGAGGTTCCAGTGACTAATGACATGCAACCATAACTTGAATGTGGAGGACTGCCACAGCACAGCTCTCTGGAAGAGACAGCACACTACTTGTCAGTCTACACTGCTCCGGTCCCACAGGCCAAGAAGCAATCTGCTTGTGTTAGCTCCACCTCCTCAAAACATAAGAGTGTACAGAATGTGCTGAGTGGTGGCAGGTGTGTGCTGTGAATAGGGAAGTGATGTCACTGTACAATAAATGGCACACCACACACATAAACTTAGCTACTTTAACCAACACCTTGTCAGTGACCACGGTTTAGTGCATTTACGTAGCTACAGCTGGTTTTCGCCAATAAATCAACAAGGCATAATTGAGTAGCCACAATGACACCGACAGATTACCTCAGAGCAGCACAGTCCCGAACAAGCAGCACACACCTTGGGCCTTGGGCTTCAACCCCTCACTCTTGGCATCTCCTCCCAGGAGAGCAGCAGGCAAACAGAACACCACACCTCTGGGAACAGACAGCTACAGTCGATGGACACTTGCTGCAGGCAGACTTTGAGATAGGAGCGCTACCCGGGGAACAAAATGGACCCGGGACAGGCAGGACTCCTCGCACCACTCGAGGAAGCGAAGCGAAGACAATGCACAATCGTAGAGTACCATCCTATACATTCAGGAGCGCGCTCCCATGGTCAAGGCGCTCCTGCCATCTATGCTCCTGCTATGGTACAATCTGGCGCTAATTAAGGTAAACCGGAAGTGTTGTGTGAGGTTGGGGGAGTTCCCTTGTGCAATCGGCTCTCGGCCAAGTGGTTGGAAGTGATCTTGTCCGTCAGTCAAGTCAGTCTCTTTCGCTATCGGTGAGACATAGAGATCGTACCTTTGTACATGCACACTACAGTGCGTGTCATCACACGGGGGGGGGCATTACCAGTAGTCCACTGGCGTCTGGAGGTCGGTACACATCATTTCGTGTAGCTAGCTAGTCAAACAGTCTCTGTAGCGTACAGTGGGCGAGTACGCGATACCAGACACACTTGTGGGCCATAAGTTAATTAAGGTATATAGTGAAATGATGGACGTGGAGTTAGGCTGCTATGTGCACTCTATCTCACTGTTCTCTCATTACAGTTACAACTGTCACACCACAATGGGAGGTATCATTAGCAGGTGGTGGATGGGCAGTGATGATGATGATGAGGAGGAGGAGGAGGAGGAAGAGGAGGAGGAGAAGGAAGAGAAGGAGGAGGAGGAGGGGGAGGATGATGATGATGATGAGGAGGAGGAGGAGGAAGAGGAGGAAGAGGAGGAAGAGAAGGAGGAGGAGGAGGGGGAGGAGGAGGCTACAAGTGAACAAGACCCAGATGAATCAGATGTTCCCCCTGAACCACACCTACCAACAGACACTCCCCCTGAACCACACCTACCAGCAACAGACCTGCCTCCAGGACCTCACCTACAAGATGAAGGAACATGTCAAGGTGCTTATAAGATTGAGTACATGTGTTAACACAGTGGGTTTGATAGAATAGAGATTCATTACCATGTCCGGATATTCATTGGGGGGTTGGTTGAGCGTTAAACATGTGGTACACTTTTTGCCAACAGGTACACTTGTACTTGTTCTGTTTTGTACTCTTGTGCAACTGAAGAAGGCCCTTTTGGGGCCGAAACGTTTTGCCTGTTGGTAAAAAAGTGTACCACGTGTTTAACGCTCAACCAACCCTCCCTAATGAACAGTGGGTTTGGTATCCCATAGTCAGACCACCATATTGTGTTGACACCGAGGTGAACACAGAATGCCGGTTGGCTATGACTAGCTAGCTAAGTGTTGCATCCAGCAGCATGAGGGAGGGTTGCATGTGTAGGACACACACCCTAGTCTGTGCTAGTTAGGAGCTATGTACGATGAAGGTGTAGCATGCCTGCTCTCTTGGCTACAGCTGTCATGTCACAGGTGGCGTGCTGCCTACTCCTCTCCAACCTTTACCATTTGCACTAGTTCTTGTGTGTGAGATCACCTTTAAACAAGCAGCCCCATTGTACATCACACCTCTACATGG
Organism: Ianthella basta; assembly: GCA_964019415.1. NCBI lineage: Eukaryota > Metazoa > Porifera > Demospongiae > Verongiida > Ianthellidae > Ianthella > Ianthella basta. The sequence goes on from OZ025884.1 coordinate 949,992, forward strand.
TGAAGCATTGTGTCGGTGTGCATGCACTCTCAGCATACAGTAACCAAATGGTGTGTTGCAGTAACAGAAAGCAATAAAGATTGAAACATTTAACAGCTGTCAATTGTGTGTTCCGTTCGCAGTGAGTCGACCAGTCGATGGTCAGGGCCATGCTGGTGAAGTGGCCTACGAGCAGCGGACACCAGTGAGTTGTGTGTGTGTGTGTGTGTGTTGTGCACTTCTGTGAGTGTGTACCTTCTGGGCAAGAAGTGGCAGTCCTGTGTGCTGTTGTGTGGCTGACGGTTTCTTTGTGCCCGAGTCATCTGTGACCAACTGTAGGTGTAGCTTTGGGTATGTGCTACTAGTCACATCAAGCGATAGTAAAGGTTAGTAGAAGCCCAGTAATCTTGTGCTGTGTGTGTTGTGCACTCTTGTCAGTGGGTATGCCTTGCCTACACTTAGCATCATGGTGAACTTGGGCTACCTTGTCTCAATCACTGATTCTGCTCATCATCAGCTACTGAGTAGGAGCAGGCAATATCCATATTTCACCAGTCACAAAAGTGTGAGGTTACCTGGTGACATGTGGATGCTGTTAGTGTACAAACTACTTGACTGATAAAGTGTAGCTATAAATGGCTCCTATAAGGACTGCATAGGAGCACCCGCTCATGTGCTAACCTGTGTATCAGCCCCTCCTCCGCTTGTGTCTACAAATAAAGGCCTACACTACCACCAGCTAGTGCTCTACTGTTCTGTGTGGTCCTCTTCTCTCCCACCCTCAGGTGCCTCCTGTACTCCCTGGACCACTGCCTGACACAGTTCAAGGTATGTTGTACTGTGACTTCCATATAAGGAGTGGTAGTGTTTGCACAAATGGAGTGTGTGTGTGTGTGTGTGTGTGTGTGTGTGTGTGTGTGTGTGTGTGTGTGTGTGTGTGTGTGTGTGTGTGTGTGTGTGTGTGTGTGGTGTGTGTGTGTGTGTGTGTGTGTGTGTGTGTGTGTGTGTGTGTGTGTGCATGTGTATACAGTTAGGATTCAAACTGCTCTCTGCTGCTCTGAGAAAAGCTGGCTTTAATGTGTGGATTGCACATCTCTGTAGAAGGAGACCCTGATGAAGAAGGTGGAACAAGAACGTAAGCAGGAGATGAAGCTATCCCATCTTCAAGCAGTGCAGAGGGTGAAGCAGTACAAACAAGTGGGTACAGTGGAGGGGCACATGCATTAGTGAGGGCAGAGGGCAGAGACAACTGGAGTTGTGAGCTATCAGAGTGCGTGTGTGTCCACTACTTGTTTCTGTGTTTGCCCATGCAGGGAGTGCAGTCAAAGAAGGACACACCAAAGGGTTATGTCCCACCGTGGAAGAGAGTGCAGTCCCATTTCAGCTCATTGTATATGTAATTACACTCCCTGAGCGTCCCACACGGTGACGAGAGAAGAGAAGGGCGCGAGGCCGACTCCTATAACGTTTAACGAGGCCAGCACAGGTTCAACCGCCGCGGTGTGTAGCAGAGGCGCAACCAGCAACTCAGTCTCAGGGCCAAGCTCCATGTTTGCTCCAGTTGTTACAAAGTTCAGTCTCTCTACGTGTTGTCTGCGGTTGTGGGTTTGTAGTGAAAGTGACTGAAAATTGATGTGTTTGTAAGTACACGTGTGACATGTGCTCTGGTACGTATACTAAATGGAGTGTGTGTGACATGTGCTCTGGTACGTATACTAAATGGAGTGTGTGTGACATGTGCTCTGGTACGTATACTAAATGGAGTGTGTGTGACATGTGCTCTGGTACGTATACTAAATGGAGTGTGTGTGACATGTGCTCTGGTACGTGTACTAAATGGAGTGTGTGTGACATGTGCTCTGGTACGTATACTAAATGGAGTGTGTGTGACATGTGCTCTGGTACGTATACTAAATGGAGTGTGTGTGACATGTGCTCTGGTACGTATACTAAATGGAGTGTGTGTGACATGTGCTCTGGTACGTATACTAAATGGAGTGTGTGTGACATGTGCTCTGGTACGTGTACTAAATGGAGTGTGTGTGACATGTGCTCTGGTACGTGTACTAAATGGAGTGTGTGTGACATGTGCTCTGGTGCGTATACTAAATGGAGTGTGTGTGACATGTGCTCTGGTGCGTATACTAAATGGAGTGTGTGTGACATGTGCTCTGGTACGTGTACTAAATGGAGTGTGTGTGACATGTGCTCTGGTACGTATACTAAATGGAGTGTGTGTGACATGTGCTCTGGTGCGTGTACTAAATGGAGTGTGTGTGACATGTGCTCTGGTACGTATACTAAATGGAGTGTGTGTGACATGTGCTCTGGTGCGTGTACTAAATGGAGTGTGTGTGACATGTGCTCTGGTGCGTGTACTAAATGGAGTGTGTGTGACATGTGCTCTGGTGCGTATACTAAATGGAGTGTGTGTGACATGTGCTCTGGTGCGTATACTAAATGGAGTGTGTGTGACATGTGCTCTGGTACGTGTACTAAATGGAGTGTGTGTGACATGTGCTCTGGTACGTGTACTAAATGGAGTGTGTGTTTGCTTGTAGGGGGAAGGGCCGGCCGAGGAAGAGAGGGTTTGTGGGTACTCCTGTCATTGTGGACCACTTGGCACAACTGAGGAGGAAGGAACAAGGATTCTCAACAGGGTATGTCTGTCTGTGTGTCCGTCTGTCTGTCTATCTGTCCGTCTGTCTGTGTCTGTCTGTCCATCTGTATGTCTGTCTATTATACCAGCATGTGACACATCATGCAGGAGGGAGGAATAAATACGCTTGTGCAGTGTGTGTGTTTGTGTGTGTGTGTGTGTGTGTGTGTGTGTGTGTGTGTGTGTGTGTGTGTGTGTGTGTGTGTGTGTTGAGGGCATGTTTGTACTGTCCCTATAATACAGTGCTTATCAAGTGGTACTATATGTGCTCTGTGCTAGCTGCTATGAGAGGTGTGCAGATATAGGTGGATGGTACATTGCAGTGTCTGTTGTCTTTGGCCCTACACAGACCTCATTCTGGCTATACGACAGTGGCACTGGTGGTGAAGAGGGGAGTGGCACTGTGGGACTGGGCGGGGCTCACACCGCTGGGGTCTCATCTGATGATGTATCCTCCACACCTGTTATACACCACATGATGTGTTAGCCTATCAAGCACCTCCAAACCACATTGTGAGACAGCTCTACACCATAGGGAAGTGTGTTATGTGTGTGTGACCCTACCCCTATACTGCACTGCTTGGGGCACTCAAAGTGGGCTACTCATCAGTGATGGGACGACTACCTAATTGAGTTGATGTAGAATTATTTATTGTGACCGACTTATTTACTAGTTGTATGGGGTGGTATACAGTGCTAACTGCTATTTACTACTACAGTCTACAGTGGAACATGTACAAGACAGCCACCTGTGGGCCAGTTCTAGCTGACCTTTTTAGAGAGGTGGCTGCTCTACAGAGGTAGATTGCAATGTTTTAGTGCCATTTGGGAACTGGGAGGCTGGCTGTGTTAGAGAGGTGGCTGCCTAACACAGTGACCATCACACTGCCCATGTGAAAGGGGATTTATACATGTTCCACTGTACTACAGCTAACAAACAAATGTGCGTGTTCACTTATATTGTCCGACTCTTGTTGTGTTTGGGATCATCCTTTACTCAGTACTCCTCAGCATCTGTTCAATGTGCCTTCAGTGTCACCAGAAGGAGAAGATAATCGTGTCTTCCTCCCTCACAGTCACACTCTAAACTTCTCCACACGACAGCATAGGCACTGGAGGTGTAGCCAGGAGGAAAGCCCTCTAATTCCCTGGGAGGAGTGACCTTAAGCTGTATCGACCAATTCCAATCATGCAATAGCTATTGAGTCTCTTGATTTCCCAAACACATCAGACCTCACCAATTAATGTGGTAATTAATTTATGGAACACACTGCATTTCACTGAGTATGTGGTTTCATTAATTTAATTGTAGCACTTAAAATTAAAATAATTTTTAATATAAGGGCTGGTTCTCCTCAGGTCGCAGGTGCTGCGGTTTGCCAGGGGGTGGAGGGGGCTTCTTGCCTGATTTGCCTTTGCCTTCTGATGTCTTCACTTTGCCCAATTTCTTGTTAAGGTCGGCCATGAAGTTGTCTGCTGACTGTTGAGAGGTGGAGGTCTGTCTTGGCTCAGCACCTGCTCCACCTCTGCCGAGTTGCTTCTTTTGGGAGGCGCTCTTTTGAGGGGCACGAGTGGGTGATTGCAAAGGCTCTCATGCACGGTTATACTTGGCCTTGTCTGAGCCTCCCTTATCCTTTGTTCCAACGTACTCCCCTCCTTCAGCCAGGGCTTGCTCCTTCAGTCTCTGTTGAATCATGTCACCCATCTGTTCTGTTGTAAAACACAGATGAGGAAGATGGGGTTAGTACGGTGGACCTCCTCATAAAGGACACTTAAGTCGATGACGTAATGTTGATTGCACAACAACGGAAGCAGTCGAAGGGAAAGTTCCAAACCGACCAAACCTTAGTCTGGCGCGCTAGCCCCTACTTCCCGTCCCCGATTGCGCGTGGGCAGGGAATCGGGCAATATTGGAGCGGAAGTAGGGGCTAGCGCGCCAGACTAACCTTACCTGTGTGACAATGGATGGCGCCTCTAGTTCAAAGACAGCGCTGAAGAGGGGCGCGGACGGGGAATCAAGGCGGAGTACGAACTCAGCTAGTCCTACTGTCCAGAGACAGAGATCGAACGATGAGCAATCAGGTAATTTGGGATTGACTGGCGCGCGCGCACTTCACAGTGTAGCTGCAGTTGTCGTTCGAAGGCACACAAAAGAAACGTAACTGGCAATTGCCTATTTCTTGTGTCTACGAAGGTCAATTGTTGTTTGTGGCACTGGTTTCGTTTGGCGTACTATTAGAGAGGCACAGGGAGCTCTAGTCTTGGGAGATGCACAGGGAATCTTGGGAGATCAGATCAGCACCACATTAGGGGCAGAATTAGTAGTTAGCTGAAATGAAGTTTCTATCGCCGTAGCTACTTGGTCATATTGATCAATTATCAGTTGTGATTTGCAATAGTGAGCGATCACTGTTGGCTGTTCTGACCACACCATATGCCACACATGTAGCTATGGAGTTGTAGTGTGGCCGATGGGCCATGGCTGATCAGTGATGTATCATGATTCTGGAGGTTGACTGACTGGAGAGCGGGTGCTAGGCAACTGAGAACATGCTTGCCAGTAGCAACATTTGTTAGGTTGCTAGCGGTACAGTGTACATGTGGGAGCTCTTGAGTGCATGCTGTGGTGAGGAAGTGGATTGGTCTTGCTCTCTACTGTACCCTTGTTCTTCTCAACAGCCCGTCCCATGAGTTCCTGGAACATTGATGCACTGGTCTCCCTACAGGGGGAGCTACAACTTCATGTGTTGATGGAGACTGGGTTTGGGAATCGACTGGAGAAGGCAGCAGGCGGTTTCTTAAGCTACTTTGAGGCCCGCGTAGTAAGAGAGCAGTTCGGCAACACCAACCAAATACAGAAAGTGATTGAATTTCTACGTGGCAAGACAGATGAGGAGTTTGTGACATTTCTTGAGATGCTGAGAGCAAGCAACAATAAAGTGTGGGCAAAAGAACTGGAGAGGAAAGCCAAAGAATTCAAGGAGAAACAGGTACATTGGTAACCAGTTGGTGACAGTTATTCTTTCTGTACATATACTGTTCAATTTTGTGTGAGTGTACACGTGTGAACACAATTTGCTCCATTCTATCATTCTTCTGTGTATGTCATTGTTGGCAGTTACTGGTTTATGTCACTAGTACACATCCAACTAACAGTACACAATACTATACAATACACAGGTGTCAAGTGACCTAGTTAGACGAGATGTACCAAAATGGATACCACTGTCTCACTGTCCTGCTTTCCCACTCTTCCTCCTTTTGTCTGATTTTGATGAATTCTAGACAGGCTGTGAATGAGTCACACGTTCTCTTACACATGTGTTGGCAGATTCTGACCCAAAGATTACCCTGCATGATTCAGTCCCACCATTTCAATGAACCCCCACTTTCATGCACAGTACTGTACTTTGTCCCTCTGTGGTCCACTGCATGGTTGACACCTATGTCAATGCAGTGATGTTCATGTCCCACCTCCTGTGTCAGTTCACAGTGTGCCATGAACTCCACTTTATTGCTGGCAATTAAACACACCAGCTATCCCCTACCCTCTCCCATCCTCACTATCACCCCTCCACATCCCTGCAGGTGGAGGTGTGTCCTACCCTTCCAGAGCCACTCCAACATGTGAGGAAGCTTGCTTACAGGAGTTACCAGCAGCTGTCCCTCACTGAGGGCCCACGGAAGGTACAATACACTAAAGTAGCTGTACTGAAGAGTGCCCCTAAAGCGCGACAGAAGGGAGACCTTGATCCGGGCACTTTTTTAAAACGATACCGGGACTGCGGCGTACGACTGTCAGAGGGAGCGACTGAAGAAGTGACAGTCGATGACTTTCTTCGAGCAGGATCTCAGCAAAGCCGAATTCTTCACGGACAGCCTGGCACAGGTAAAACCACTTTCCTCAAACACCTGTGTCAGAAAGTGGCCAATGATGAGCCGAGTGACTTCTCCCTCGTCCTTTACTTCCCTCTGCGTGACAAGGTCGTGTCACAAGCTCTGAAAAGCAGCACCACCCCGTATGATTGTAGTCTGGAGAGTCTCCTCCAGTACTACATCCCTGACAAGACCCGCCGTGCTGATGCTATTCGGGAACTGCTGCAGTGCCAAGGAAACAACGTCCTCATCATCTTGGATGGTGCAGACGAGGTGCGTGGTCTTATGGACAGCCCCGAGGGATCCCTCCTGTCAGGCCTCATGGAGGGTCGTCTGCTTCCTCAAGCACACTTCATAGTGTCCACGCGTCCTGGCGGGTGCCCACTTCTACAAGATCACAGCTCTCTCTTTTATGAGATGCTCGGATTTGATGACAAAGCAGTGAGGTCGTACGTGGAAGAGTTCTTCAAGAGTGAGCCAGGCAAAGGGGAGGCCATGTTATCCGATCTGATGGCCCGTCCAGACCTCATGGGAGGAGCCTATATTCCTATGAATTTACTGATCTTCTGTTCCATCTATGAACACGGTGTTGCAGGCAGGTCGGTGTTCCCTGCAACCATGACCGAGTGCTACAAGTCATCCATTGCCAGGATTGTCACTCGAGAGAAGCGAAAGACGGAGAGGAGAGATTACCAAATTAGCCAATCTCTCACTGATCTCCCACCAGATGTGAAGCACCTGTTGTCATCTCTCGGTGTCCTCGCCTTCAAAGGTCTCACCCAGGAACCACCTGACTACATCTTCCAAGAAGCTGATGTGCGCCCCCTATTCTCCATCCCTCCTCACCAGCCCCTGGATGAGTCCTCCTTCAGTGGCCTCCTCCACTTACATGCCAGCCAGGACCCCGGTTATTCAACATTCAGCACCGTGAACTTCAGCCACACCACTAAACAGGAGTTCTTTGGTGCTTACCATCTCTCCCGGTTGCCCGTGGCAGAGCAAGCTGCCTTCTGGAGGAAGAACCACCACAACCCCAAGTTCGCCGTCGTCCTCAGGTATTTCGCTGGACTAACACAGTTCAAGTCAGTGGAGGTCAGCGAGGCCATCCTTGCCACAGGCGGTGATCTGCCAGCAAGATGTGACTCTGACAATCCTTATCTTTTGTATGTATTTCATGCTTTGTTTGAGTCTCAGAATGAGTCTCTCACCCAGAGCATAGTCACTCAGTTAAACAACTGTCTCACCTTTGTTTTGTACCTCACTCCTTTTGACACCATGGTACTCTCTCACTGCCTCACCAAGTGCAACCACCTGACTGAACTAGACATGTCAGCATGGCCACAGTTCTTATCCCCTACCAGTTTCCATCATGTTTGTTCAGTTGTGCAGTGCAATCCTCTTTTACAGTCACTGTCACTACGTGTGGAGCAGTTCTCCACTGAAGGTGAGTGAATGAGACCACACTAATTGTTAGTGTAGTCCACTGTTGTATGGAGGTTGTGCATGTGTGACCCCTTCAGTTGTTGTCTCTTTAGCAATGGCAATGGGTGATTCCCATGATAAAATGACTATGTACAATGACCTGTTGCCATGGCAGCAAGTACTCTATGTCTCTTAATTCCCCCTGTATCCCTTTGTGTAGCTGTCAGATGTGTCTCTATCGTGTTCCTCCATTCTCCCTTGTTCCCCTTCCCCTATGGACGTAGATGCTAGAGCACTATGTAAGGCTGCTGGGTCACTAAAGAGGTTGAACCTGAGAGTGTATGGAAGCTGCACTTCAGAGGCACTGGCAGAGGTCTTTGAACACAGACCATTGGAGGAGTTACATCTTACCCTCTACTGTGATGTTAAAGTAAGTAGTGCATGTTCACCTGGTTGGGGCAAGCAAAACGAGCCCCTATGTAAATCATGAGGTAGCCCGACTCTACAATCTAGGCTGGCTTTGGGGCCTAAATGTCTGTTAGTTTGTCACACACCATACCTGTCCTAATTGCGCCCGTATGTTTCCTGTCCTCTGCCCTATGCTACAATGAGTGACGACACTGAGCCACCAGAAGGGAGCTCAAAGGTGTGGCGGCTGCAGTGTGGCTAATGGCAATTAAGTGTATGTGTCCTAACTAGGCAACAGGCAGAAACTGTGAAGCAGGCAAAGCTTTGTCCCTGTCAGGCAAAGGACAGGGAAATTGATGTCGTTTGTAGTCAAGCAGACACTGAAGTGCAGGTACAGCGGTGGTCCTGCACAGGTAGGCTAGCTAGCTACGTATCTTAGGTAAACGGAGCGAATACTATCCTCATTTTCTCTTGCTTGGCTATTTTGGAAGTGCTGAAATGCCTGACAACGTGTCTGAGCTATTTCATTACTCTTACGTATTCCAATCCCTTTGTTCTTCCTGTACAGTATTAAACAAGATATTGCAGAAAGTGTGGGCATGCATGTAGCTATGCATGTATATGTACATGTGTGTGTGTGTACATGGCTGTATGAAGCTATGTGTGTGTAGATGTGGCTGTGTGTATGTACGAGTACATGTGTATGTGTGTATATGCTCACCCCCGCAATGCCTTGCATTGGACTAGTATATAGTTATGTGGTGTGGACTCTGAAGGAGCAGTTATCAGGAATACACTGTGTGGCTTCCTCCTATTTATGCTGCTTCTTTCTACACTTGAGTTGTTTGAGTGCATAACATGTGCCGTTTTACTCACTCTCTGATTGAAATGTGTGAAGCAGTTTGAGACGCATCACATTACATCATGGACATTTGTCAGTGACCACACTCGACCTATAGCTCTGTTTGACTTCCCGAGTGTATGAATGCTCCATCTGTTCTCTTACTGTTGTCACTGTATGTTATGTGTGCAGGTTGACTGCAGTGTGTTGGAGAAGAAGGTTGCCCACTGTCAGCTGAAGAGACTTAAGCTGTGGGGTTACAGCACCGTACTCCTCCCTGTACTAAGTGGAGTCAAAGACAACCGTTCTATAACAGATCTTGTTGTTTACGGTGAGCCTATCACTACATGCCTCTAACTATACTACACCACATAGGGGTATGTACATGTATGGGTTGGGCCCATACATGCACATACATTGGAAGCACTGCCCCTCCCCTTGCCACCCTTACACCCTCAAAGTGTGTTTTGGTTGTGTATAATCAGTGTATGCTGTGTTGCTCATTTGGGGATCTGCTGAGTGGTAATTTGCAACTGTCTCTTAGCAACCACTGTCACTTGGCAACAGTTTGATGTTGAGGCAATGCATGGAGTGTTTGTCAAAGCAATGTCCAATCACCCCATTCTACTAAGTGGAGTTCAATGGAGTGGTGTACATGTGTCAAGTGTAAATGAATGTGTAGCAGTCCTTGCTGTTTGTGAAGCCCCTCAAGGTCAACCCCATTCAATCTTGTGTGCACTGTCATGCAGATCTCAATGATTGCTATGTTTCTCTACCTTAGATCCACTCAGTGGTGAGATATCTTCAGCAGTGGCCACTTGTGTCCAGACCATGCCACAGTTGAGGACACTTCACGTTGCTTGCCTCATCAAACCTCTTCCAGTGTTACAGTCACTGTCACACAGAGGCTCCCCCCTGGACAGTGTCACAGTGGAGCGCCCACTATGGGTATGTACAGTGTACACCTATTCACATGCTACATCAGTGCTAGTTACTTAACTATTTGCCACACACACATGGAGACGTAGTACAGTAATCACTGTACTATGTGTCCGTGTGTGTGTCAAATACTGTAGCTTACGTATATTTAGGGGTATCCCCTGAGTGTTTATATCCCCCTCCCTCCTAAGGCTTCTTTACAAGGTGGTCTATTGTGCAATCACAGCAGGGGGAGGAGTCCAACGGACAGGGCTCCCAATTATATGGTCCAGAGACCGATAGTGATTGCATGCATGTGTTAACATCCACCCCTCTATGCCAAGTTTCATTGACTGTAGACACAATTACTATCGGTCTCCAAACTGTGTACAGTAATTGAGAGTCGATCCTGTCTGTTGAACTCCTCCCCCTGCTGTGATTCTGCTCATGATTCATTCCCATCATAAAATGTGTTTGCTTAATTGCTTGAAGTTTGATTGTGTTAATATCCTTCTGATCTTCCATACCCTACATTGGAGTGCCTGTGTACTTGTGCACATCCCCTCACCCATACATCCATCCAATTTCCATTTGAGTGTGGTATACTGTATGGAGCATTTGTTGGGCACATCTGCTGTATGAACACATACCTATATCTTCTATTACATGCAGTAAGCACATTCTGTTGTTGGTTTTCTGCCATGTTTGTTAGGCACCTACCAGAACACTCTAACGAGCTCTATTGCCTGACATGTGCCCTACAGCATCTCTGCCCTACATCAAGCACACTCACACACACACACACATACACACACACACACACACACACACACACACACACACACACACACACACACCCACACACACACACACATGCACACACACACACACACACACACACACACACACACACACACACACACACACACACACACACACACACACACACACACACACACACACACACACACACACACACACACACGCACACACACACCTGTCATGGCTCGTACTGTTGTTCTACAGGCAAACAGTTGGTGTGTCTGTTGTCATTTTGTGCATGTCATCAGTGAATGACACAAGTGATCTCGACACATGTCTGTTCATGATGGTGTTGTGAGTGGCCAGGTTGTCAGTCGGTAGTTGTAAGTAAGTCAAGTGACTTTTGATGTGACGAGCTGTTACACTGCACCCTATAGAGGTCATTCAGAACTCTGCTAAAAGGAATAGGTCCCCTCCAGAAGTTCCCGTGAAGTAGAGAATACTGCGTGCTAAGGAGGCCCAAAGTAGTCCATTAATAGCTGCTTAAGTTAACATTCTCCTATGACCCCAATGATACCTTCTAACCCCTCCCCCCCCCCCACACACACAATCGAGCCCCCTAAGTCCGACCGTACCAAGCACACAGTGCTGTATTTAGAAAGTTGGTGAAGGGGGGGAGGGGTGGGCAATACAATGTTAATTTATGGCTTGTCAAATTGTCAAGGGTGAGTAGACTCATCCCCTGTATCTTCACAGACTTCCTGTATGAAAGTCGTGCATGGTTTTTGGGAGACAAGTGATCAAGTGCTGATCTGATTGGCCAGAAGTATTTGAGATACATCGAGACAAGCCAAGGAATTGGCCCAAAGATACCAGACCACCTTTTGGGTCATTTATAGAATGGCAGTTGGAGTGGGTTGTGGAGGAGACTGAACCTACCCCTGAAGCCATACCAATAGTGCAGTGTTTGTTGTTCTTGTAAGGTGTCACCTCAGTACCCCTGTGTTGTGTTTTGTACCTACAGAGGAGGTTGAGTGAAGAGGACTGGGCACAGCTGGAGGAGGCAGCCAGTTGTGCTCAAGTAGTCAAGGTGGAAGTGGATGTGTACAGGAGTGCCAGAGCTAGCAGAGCCCTGGCTGCTGGGTTCAGTAAGAACCCACTACTCAGAGAAGTGGAACTGGGGGAGGTACCGAAGGAGTTATTGGAGTCAGTGAGAGGAACACTGTGCACAAACACTACACTAACTGTGAATGTTAGTGACTCTTCTGTTGTAAGAATACCAGTTCTTTTGTAACTAGCTATATACATTATTGCCGAGCAGCTATATCTTGAGTTTTGGTGGTTGGTTTTACATTCTGTACTCAGACAAATTAATGTAACATGTAACTGCATCTTCTTGACCTTTTTCATATACTGTTCTACTGTATGCTTTTGTGTTTGAAGGCAGTGCGCATGTGTGCCTATGTAATGAGATTCATTGTCCCATGTAAGGGAAACCCCAATAGTCACATGGTTGTTCCGCGTGACGATTACGTCAATGGTTATTTCGGGATGTAGGCGTTTATACAATTATTTAACGCATGTTCCATTATTAATTCACTTTTGCTCCAAAAGCAGAAGACGGAGAGTCACAGCAGTTTGGACGAAAGCCAGTTCGTTCCAGTCAAGGAGGACTATTTCTCTGTGCGACCGTCTTCCAATGGCGAGTCCTCGTGCAGTTTCGCTGTCAGCGAAGGCAGCACGGTGTCCCATGTCCGCGTGGCTGTTGAGGGCCTCTCGGAGGACTTCCCTGATGCTCCGAACTCCATCGAAAGGGATTTCAGTTTTGAGAAGCTTTCCAGCGGCCCTGAATGAAGCAGCCCAGTATGTCGCAGAGTGCGATGATGGTGAGAAGTTGGCTGCGGCGCAAGAGGAAAGTGAGTACCACAAAGAGTACACTGCCTCGAAGGAGAAACTGGATGAGCTCCTGAGGGTCCTAACATGGAGAAGGAGGTAGGAAGGAGGGTCAAGCCAAGTACAGAGTGAAGAAAGTGAGTTGTCCTTGATTGTCTCAGAAGACTACTGTTGTCAATAGTGCTTTCTATAAGCCTAATACTAGCTGTGAGATGGACTATGTCACTATGTACAGTAGTTGTTCTGTGTAATGTTGTTATAAGTGGTCATTGCTGTGTGCAGCAGGTCTTGATATGAACTTTTATCACACTGGTGCTAGGGGAGATGTACAGGACTGTTAGAGTCCCTTATGGTCAGAGCACACTGTTTCCAATTGGTTGTATCCTCACATAGCAGTGCTTGAACACTTGTATCTGATATTTGATGTGCTAACTTAGTTATACTGAGCTTGAGCATAAAATCATGTAAGCCATCACCATGGTAACCTTCATGCCCTAGCAACCATGTCATATCAGGTGTTTCATGCTTGCTGTGTTTGATAGCTTGGCACACATGATGAATCACACACTGCCCTAGTCTCGCGTAGCCAGACTGCCATTTTCACTCTGACTCCGCCCTCTGTGAGACTAACACTGCCCTCTGTATGTGAGAGCTGTTTTGTGTGTAATGTTGGCATGTATGTGACGGTGGTTGGTGAGGTGTTTGTGTCTGACTTGTGTTTTGTGTAGAAAGAGCTGGAGGCTGCTGCTAAGGAGCGCCACAAGGATGCCTTGGCCTCTGTGACAGCCAACATGGAGAGGAGCTATGCAGCACACATGGCAGCAGAAAGGGTGTGTGTGTGTGGTGTGTGCGTGCGTGTGTGTGTGTGTGTGTGTGTGTGTGTGTGTGTGTGTGTGTGTGTGTGTGTGTGTGTGTGTGTGTGTGTGTGTGTGTGTGTGTGTGTGGTGTATGGTGTGTGTGTGGGGTGTGTGGTGTGTGTGCGTGTGTGTGTGTGCGTGCATGTGTACAGTTAGGATCCAAGCTGCTCTTGAGAAGAGCTGGCTGTAATGTGTGTGCTTGTGGATTGCACATCTCTGTAGAAGGAGACCCTGATGAAGAAGGTGGAACAAGAACGTAAGCAGGAGATGAAGCTATCCCGGCTTCAAGCAGTGCAGAGGGTGAAGCAGTACAAACAAGTGAGTACAGTGGAGGGCACGTGCATTAGTGAGGGCAGAGGGCAGAGACAACTGAAGTTGTGAGCTGTCAGAGTGCGTGTGTGTCCACTACTTGTTTCTGTGTTTGCCCATGCAGGGAGTGCAGTCAAAGAAGGACACACCAAAGGGTTATGTCCCACCGTGGAAGAGAGTGCATTAGAAGCAAACAAAGGATGGCAGCAAGTCTTCTCCCAAGCCAGCCGAGTCCATGACAGCCTCTCGGATGTCCAGCCTCAGTGAGCATGCCAGTGTCAAGCCTAGGAAGACACCTTTGTCCAGTGGTGCTGCACCTTCGAGGAAGACAGGCTCAAGGAGTGCGGCTGGAGACCCTCTCTCCAGTGTCCGCCCAGACCAGGCCTTGCCCCTAGACCAGAACACCTTGATGAGACTGCTGCAGAGTATGCAACTCCAGGTGCAGCAGAAATCAATTAGCCCCTTTGTGCCCACACCCCCAGTGCCAGTCACACCCCCTCAACCCCCGCCCCCACCACCACCTGCTCCACCCCCACCCCCTCCTGTATCTGTTCCCACTCCAACTCCAAATCCACACCCAAAGACAACTGAAGTCAAAGTGGAAACGACAAAGCCCCCATGCACTGCCCCCCAAGCCGGGATCAGCATTGAAGACATTATGAACATACGACTCAAGAAATCAAACTTGGGACAGAGTATCCGTGTGTCCAAGCAGGCGCTGTCCACAGGACGAGGTGAAGCTGATAAGGAGTGGAGGAGACCCTGAGAGGCTGTCACTGACTGACCCGCACCACGCGGCCTTGAAGAAGAGAGTGGCAGAGGTCAGGTTGAGGGTTGCCCCAGATCCAGATGATAACCATGGCGACGAAGGTGGCACCAGGGACGACGATGACTGGGCATAGCATGGCACAACCAGTGCAATCCCATTTCAGCTCATTGTATATGTAATTACACACCCTGAGCAGGTCTGGGGTATTGATTTCTTTTTTATTCAGACTGTCCAATTCTGTTCTATGTGCACAGTGTAATTCTGCCTTTTGAACTGGAGCATGTGATCTGGATGGATTGTGAAGAACATGGGTCACAACTTGTGACATGTTCTTACACGTACTACTTGTGACTCGCAAGTAGTACGTGTTTGACTGACACACTTCCGCCTCTAACTCCCCAGCCTCTTCGCACAGTTGTGTATAAAGGATACAGTGTGCTTGCCACCACCCCATCTTCTGCATACAGTCCCTATTCTGATGTTACCGGACTGTGTGAGATGGCAGGCTACCCTGTGCACACAGCTTGCACTACACTATTCACAACACATCTCTACAATGTGATGAATCAAGCAATCTACAGTGATAGCAACCATAAAATGTGCCTTCACCTTCAATAATGTGTAATGCTGCATGAGGGGATGGTCCACAAATAGTATGATAATCACAATAAGAAGCAGAAGTTGTCACATGACATGTCATTTGATGGTCACATGACACATCACATTACATATACCTAACAGTACATATGCATGCACAATAACATGTATTAAAACGACTCCATAAATTAATGAGTCACACAAGCAGCTTTCCCGTGTGTTGTATGGCAAACTCCATCACACGCCACGCTGTCTTGTGATCATAAATAGATAGGTCCCTACACAACGCCCACACGTACATCACATTCTCAATGTTGCCCTGGAGGAGAGGGGAAGGGGAGGAAGAAAGAGTACTGTTAAGGACTGCCATGCGACATCACCAATATTTACAACTAGACAAAGCTACTTCCACACTCTACTGTATTCTCAGCATACAAGCTCTTCCCATCCCTTCCATCCCTTCCATCCCCTCCCATCCCCTCCCATTTCCTCCTGTCCCCTCCTGTCTCCTCCCATCTCCTCCCATCCCCTCCTGTCCCCTCCTGTCCCCTCCCCTCCCTGTGGCCGTGCTCAGTGTCGGTGGGGCTAACCTCTCCACCCTCCACAATCTCTCCTTTGGCATTTCGCACTATCATCAGTTGTTGGGCTGAGAAGGTGAGAATGAGGACCGGACCCTGTTCCAGGACCTTCGCCATGGCAATCTAATGGTGGATGGAAGGGGGACAGGGCAGTGTGTGTGTACATATGTGCATGCATGTATGTGTGTCACAGTGTGTGTGTGTCCTCACATCAACGTCTCTAACGTCCAACACTTTACAGTCCATTTTCCTTCCAACTGACGAGTGTTGCTCAATCTGAGCTACCAACATATTGTAGGCCTGGACAAACAACAACAACAACCAACAAACATGACACATCACATCACCCCCACCCCCCCCCACCCCGTACCAGGACTAAGCACTCACTGGTGTGTGGCACCAATCCTTTAGCACCTCAAGCTTCCCTTGCAAGAAGGCCTGAACATTTAGAGAGAGAGACATTGCTATAGTGATAAAATGTAGGTCACTACCATATGCCATTGCACACTCGCACGCACGTAGGCACACACACACACACACACACTCGCACACACACACACACACACACACACACACACACACACACACACACACACACACACACACACACACTATACCTCCAGTACAGTAGGAATGATATCAAACTCGCACTCCTTCACAAAGGACTCTTTGCTGAAGTAAGGGTCAACTTTTCGTATTTCAGCCATTGCCTCTGCCATGTCAGACTGGGTCACCATCCCTCCTGCATGACACACACACAGACAGACAGACACACATGAACACAAATGCATGCACACACACACAACCTTGCACACTGGATGGACACCTCACTAGACACACACAACCTTGTAGAAAGGGGAATACAAGACACCTCTCCCTCACACAGTTTACTCTGGATAAGGTCACTCACCAAAGGTGTCACCAACTCTGTCTGTCACTGCTCGTGACGCCCTCACAACTACATTGTCACTCTCGTCATACTTCATACGCATTGTGTACAGCACTTGGTATGGGGGAGGGGAGGGGTGGGGAGGGGAGGGGGAGGGGAGGGGGAGGGGAGGGGAGGGTGAGGGGAGGGGAGGGGGAGGGGAGGGGAGGGTAGAGGGGTGGGGAGGGGGAGGGGGGAGGGGAGGGGAAGGGGAGGGGAGGGGAGGGGAGGGGAGGGGGAAGGGGAGGGAGGGGAGGGAGTGGGAGGGGAGGAGATGACTCCTATTGAATGTATAAATGTGCTACTACCACACTGTAATGTACACACACACACACCCTACACTCCACCCTGTATGAGTGCCCTCCAACACAATCCACACGCTGTTCTAGTACAGTAGCCCCCTTACAGTTGGTGATGGGATTGTTCTCTCGCAAGTTACTCCACCAGCTGTACAGCTTGGACTGCCTTGTCTGCACCACTCTCACCTCCTCACTGCAGGAGGGGAGGGAAGGAGGGGAGGAGGGGGAGGGAGAGGAGGGAAGGAGGAAGTGGATAGGGTGGGTACATCCTGACTCTCTCCTACATTCCACATGCCCCTATATCCTGACACAAAACCCGCCCACGCTTCCACCCACGCACTCGTTTGGCTCAATGACTCTTTCTTGTTGCTGTGCTGCTTGTGAAGAGAAGGAGCTTGCTCTGGTCGGGTCTGTGTGCTTCCTGATCTCAGCTGTGCACATACACCAGTGGACAAATGAGAGGGGCACACAAACTGTATTGGACATGCCATGGACATGGTGTACACACACACACACACATACCCCACCTCCCACCTCCCACCTCCCACCTCCCACCTCCTGCCTCCCAGGAGGACAGGTAGGGGGGACAAGTGGGGGGACAGGTGGAGGGGCAGATGGGGGGGACAGGTGGGGGGACAGGTGGGGGGACAGGTGGGGGGACAGGTGGAGGGGCAGATGGGGGGCAGATGGGAGGACAGGTGGGGAGACAGGTAGGGGGGAACATGTGGGGGGGCAGGTGGGGGAGACAGATGGGGGGGGACAGGGGGACAGATAGGAGGACAGGTGGGGGGGACGGGTGAGCAAGATGAAGAAGATGAAGCAAGATGAGGCAAGATGTGGAAAGATGAAGCAAGATGAAGCAAGATGAAACAAGATGAGGCAAGATGAAGCAAGATGAGGCAAGATTAAGCAAGTTGAGACAAGATGAAGCAAGATGAGGCAAGATGAGGCAAGATGAAGCAGGATGAGGCAAGATGTGGAAAGATTAAGCAAGTTGAGACAAGATGAAGCAAGATGAAGCAAGTTGAGACAAGATCAAGCAAGATGAGGCAAGATGAAGCAGGAAGAGGCAAGATGAAGCAGGATGAGTCAAGATGTTGAAAGATGAGGCAAGATGAGGCAAGATGAGGCAAGATGAGGCAAGATAAGGCAAGATGAGGCAAGATGAAGCAAGATGAGGCAAGACGAGACAAGATGAGAAAAGATAGAGGAAGATGAGGAAAGATGAGGCAAGATGAGGCAAGATGAGGCAAAATGAGGTAAGACGTGGTAAGATGAGGCAAGATGAGGCAAGATTAAGCAAGATGAGGCAAGATGAAGCAAGATGAGGCAAGATGAAGCAAGATGAGTCAAGATGAGGCAAGACGAGGCAAGATGAGGCAAGACGAGGCAAGATGAGGCAAGACGAGGCAAGATGAGAAAAGATAGAGGAAGATAAGGAAAGATGAGGCAAGATGAAGCAAGATGAGGCAAGATGAAGCAAGATTAAGCAAGATGAGGAAAGATGAGGCATGTTGAAGCAAGATGAGGCAAGATGAGGCAAGATGGAGCAAGATGAGGCAAGATTAAGCAAGTTGAGACAAGATGAAGGAAGATGAGGCAAGATGAGGCAAGATGAAGCAGGATGAGGCAAGATTAAGCAAGTTGAGACAAGATGAAGCAAGATGAGGCAAGATGAAGCAAAATGAGGCAAGATTAAGTAAGTTGAGACAAGATAAAGCAAGATGAGGCAAGATGAGGCAAGATGAAGAAGGATGAGGCAAGATGTGGAAAGATGAAGCAAGATGAAGCAAGATGAGGCAAGATGAAGCAAGATGAGGCAAGATTAAGCAAGTTGAGACAAGATGAAGCAAGATGAGGCAAGATGAGGCAAGATGAGGCAAGATGAGGCAAGATAAGGCAAGATGAGGAAAGATGAGGCATGATGAAGCAAGATGAGGCAAGATGAGGCATGATGAGGCAAGATCAAGCAAGATGAGGCAAGATGAAGCAAGATGAGTCAAGATGTGGAAAGATGAGGCAAGACAAGGCAAGATAAGGCAAGACGAGGCAAGATGAGGAAAGATAGAGGAAGATGTGGAAAGATGAGGAAAGATGAAGCAAGATGAGGCAAGATGAAGCAAGATGAGGCAAGATGAAGCAAGATGAGGCAAGATGAGGAAAGATGAGGCATGATGAAGCAAGATGAGGCAAGCTTAAGCAAGATGAGTCAAGATGAAGCAAGATGAGGCAAGATGAAGCAAGATGAGTCAAGATGAGACAAGACGAGGCAAGATGAGGCAAGATGAAGGAAGATGAGGCAATATGAGGCAAGATGAGGAAAGATAGAGGAAGATGAGGAAAGATGAGGCAAGATGAAGCAAGATGAGGCAAGATGAGGCAAGATGAGGCAAAATGAGGTAAGACGTGGTAAGATGAGGCAAGATGAGGCAAGATTAAGCAAGATGAGGCAAGATGAAGCAAGATGAGGCAAGATGAAGCAAGATGAGTCAAGATGAGGCAAGATGAGGCAAGATGAGGCAAGACGAGGCAAGATCAGGCAAGACGAGGCAAGATGAGAAAAGATAGAGGAAGATGAGGAAAGATGAGGCAAGATGAAGCAAGATGAGGCAAGATGAATCAAGATTAAGCAAGATGAGAAAAGATGAGGCATGTTGAAGCAAGATGAGGCAAGATGAGGCAAGATGAAGCAAGATGAGGCAAGATTAAGCAAGTTGAGACAAGATGAAGGAAGATGAGGCAAGATGAGGCAAGATGAAGCAGGATGAGGCAAGATGTGGAAAGATGAGGCAAGACGAGGCAAGATGTGGAAAGATGAAGCAAGACGAGGCAAGATTAAGCAAGTTGAGACAAGATGAAGCAAGATGAGGCAAGATGAAGCAAAATGAGGCAAGATTAAGTAAGTTGAGACAAGATGAAGCAAGATGAGGCAAGATGAGGCAAGATGAAGAAGGATGAGGCAAGATGTGGAAAGATGAAGCAAGATGAAGCAAGATGAGGCAAGATGAAGCAAGATGAGGCAAGATTAAGCAAGTTGAGACAAGATGAAGCAAGATGAGGCAAGATGAGGCAAGATGAGGCAAGATAAGGCAAGATAAGGAAAGATGAGGCATGATGAAGCAAGATGAGGCAAGATGAGGCATGATGAGGCAAGATCAAGCAAGATGAGGCAAGATGAAGCAAGATGAGTCAAGATGTGGAAAGATGAGGCAAGACGAGGCAAGATAAGGCAAGACGAAGCAAGATGAGGAAAGATAGAGGAAGATGTGGAAAGATGAGAAAAGATGAAGCAAGATGAAGCAAGATGAAGCAAGATGAGGCAAGATGAAGCAAGATGAGGCAAGATGAGGAAAGATGAGGCATGATGAAGCAAGATGAGGCAAGATTAAGCAAGATGAGGCAAGATGAAGCAAGATGAGGCAAGATGAAGCAAGATGAGTCAAGATGAGGCAAGACGAGGCAAGATGAGGCAAGATGAAGGAAGATGAGGCAATATGAGGCAAGATGAGGAAAGACAGAGGAAGATGAGGAAAGATGAGGCAAGATGAAGCAAGATGAGGCAAGATGAAGCAAGATAAGGCAAGATGAAGCAAGATTAAGCAAGATGAGGAAAGATGGGGCATGTTGAAGCAAGATGAGGCAAGATTAAGCAAGATGAGGCAAGATGAAGCAAGATGAGGTAAGATGAAGCAAGACGAGTCAAGATGTGGAAAGATGAGGCAAGACGAGGCAAGATGTGGAAAGATGAGGCAAGATGAAACAAGATGAGGCAAGATGAAGCAAGATGAGGCAAGATTAAGCAAGTTGAGACAAGATGAAGCAATATGAGGCAATATGAGGCAAGATGAAGCAGGATGAGGCAAGATGAAGCAAAATGAGGCAAGATGAGGCAAGATGAAGTAAGATGAGGTAAGATGAAGCAAGATGAGGCAATACGAGGCAAGAAGAAGCAAGATGAGGCAAGATGAGGAAAGATGAGCAAGATGAGGCAAGATGAGGCAAGATGAGACAAGATGTGGAAAGATGAGGCAAGATGAAGCAAGATGAGGCACGACGAGGCAATATGAGGCAAGGTGAAGCAAGATGAGGCAAGATGAAGCAAGACGAGGCAAGATGAGGCAAGTTGAGGAAAGACGAGGTAAGATGAGGGAAGGTGAAGCAAGACGAGTCAAGATGTGGAAAGATTAAGGAAAGATGAGGCAAGATGAGGCAAGACGAGGCAAGATGAGGCAAGATGAAGCAAGACGAGGCAAGATGAGGCAAGACGAGGCAAGATGAGGTAAGATTAGGCAAGATGAGACAAGATGTGGAAAGATGAGGCAAGATGAAGCAAGACGAGTCAAGATGTGGAAAGATTAAGGAAAGATGAGGCAAGATGAGGCAAGACGAGGCAAGATGAGGCAAGATGAAGCAAGACGAGGCAAGATGAGGCAAGACGAGGCAAGATGAGGTAAGATTAGGCAAGATGAGACAAGATGTGGAAAGATGAGGCAAGATGAAGCAAGATGAGGCAAGACGAGGCAAGATGAGGCAAAGTGAAGCAAGAAGAGGCAAGATGAAGAAAGACGAATCAAGATGTGGAAAGATGAGGCAAGATGAGGCAAGATGAGGCAAGATGAGGCTAGATGAAGCAAGATGAGGCAAGATGAAGCAAAATGAGGCAAGATGAAGCAAGATGAGTCTAGATGAAGGAAGATAAGGCAAGATGAGGAGAGATGAGGCAAGACGAGGCAAGATGTGGAAAGATGAGGCAAGATGAAGGAAGATGAGGCAAGATGAGACAAGATGAGGCAAGATGAAGCAGGATGAGGCAATATGAGGCAAGAAGAAGCAAGATGAGGCAAGATGAGGAAAGATGAGACAAGATGAGGCAAGATGAGGCAAGATGAGAAAAGATATGGAAAGATGAGGTAAGATGAAGCAAGATGAGGCAATATGAGGCAAGAAGAAGCAAGCTGAGGCAATATGAGGAAAGATGAGACAAGATGAGGCAAGAATAGGAAAGATGAGACAAGATGTGGAAAGATGAGGCAAGATGAAGCAAGATGAGGCAAGACGAGGCAAGATGAGGTAAGATGAAGCAAGACGAGGCAAGATGAAGAAAGATGAGGCAAGATGAGGCAAGGTAAAGCAAGATAAGGCAAGATGAAGTAAGACGAGTCAAGATGTGGAAAGATGAGGCAAGACGAGGCAAGATGAGGCAAGATGAAGCAAGACGAGGCAAGATGAGGCAAGACGAGGCAAGATGAGGTAAGATGAGGCAAGATGAGACAAGACGAGGCAAGATGAGGCAAGGTGAAGCAAGAAGAGGCAAGATGAAGCAAGACGAATCAAGATGTGGAAAGAGGAGGCAAGATGAGGCAAGATGAGTCAAGATGAGGCAAGATCAGGCAAGATGAAGCAAGATGAGGCAAGATGAAGCAAGATGAGGCAAGATGAAGCTAGATGAGTCAAGATGAAGCAAGATAAGGCAAGATGAGGCAAGATGAGGAAAAATGAAGCACGATGAGGCAAGATTACACAAGATGAGGCAAGATGAAGCAAGATGAGGCAAGATTACACAAGATGAGGCAAGATGAGGCAAGATGAGGCAATATGAGGCAAGAAGAAGCAAGATGAGGCAAGATGAGGAAAGATTAGACAAGATGATGCAAGATGAGGCAAGATGAGACAAGATGTGGAAAGATGAGGAAAGATGAAGGAAGATGAGGCAAGACGAGGCAAGATGAAGCAAGATGAGGCAAGATGAGGCAAGATGAAGCAAGATGAGGCAAGACGAGGCAAGATGAGGCAATATGAGGCAAGAAGAAGGAAGATGAGGCAAAATGAAGCAAGATGAGGCAAAATGAAGCAAGATGAGGCAAGATAAAGCAAGACGAGTCAAGATGAGGAAAGATGAGGCAAGACGAGGCAAGATGTGGAAAGATGAGGCAAGATGAAGCAAAATGAGGCAAGATGAAGCAAGATGAGGCAAGATGAAGCAAGATGAGGCAAGATGAAGCAAAACGAGTCAAGATGAGGAAAGATGAGGTAAGATGAAGGAAGATGAGGCAAGATGAAGCAAGATAAGGCAATATGAGGCAAGAAGAAGCAAGACGAGTCAAGATGAGGAAAGATGAGGTAAGACGAGTCAAGATGTGGAAAGATGAGGCAAGATGAAGCAAGATGAGGCATGATGAAGCAAGATGAGGCATGATGAAGCAAGATGAGACAAGATGAAGCAAGATGAGGCAAAATGAAGCAAGATGAGGCAAGATGAAGCAAGACGAGTCAAGGTGTGGAAAGATGAGGCAAGTTAAGGCAATATGAGGTAAGAAGAAGCAAGATTAAGCAAGATGAAGCAAGATGAGGCAAGATGAGGAAAGATTAGACAAGATGATGCAAGATGAGGAAAGATGAGACAAGATGTGGAAAAATGAGGCAAGATGAAGGAAGATGAGGCAAGACGAGGCAAGATAAAGAAAGATGAGGTAAGTTGAGGCAAAATGAAGCAAGATGAGGCAAAATGAAGCAAGATGAGGCTAGATGAAGCAAGACGAGTCAAGATGAAGAAAGATGAGGTAAGACGAGGAAGATGTGAAAAGATGAGGCAAGTAGAAGCAAAATGAGGCAAGATGAAGCAAGATGAGGCAAGATGAAGCAAGATGAGGCAAGATGAGGAAAGATGAGGCAAGATGAAGCAAGATGAGGCAAGATGAAGCAAGACGAATCAAGATGTGGAAAGATGAGGCAAGACGAGGCAAGATGTGGAAAGATGAGGCAAGATGAAGCAAGATGAGGCAAGATGAAGCAAGATGAGGCAAGATGAAGCAAGATGAGGCAACATGAGGCAAGAAGAAGCAAGATGAGGTAAGATGAGGAAAGATTAGACAAGATGATGCAAGATGAGGCAAGATGAGACTAGATGTGGAAAGATGAGGCAAGATGAAGGAAGATGAGGCAAGACGAGGCAAGATGAAGCAAGATGAGGCAAGATGAGGCAAAATGAAGCAAGATGAGGCAAGATGAAGCAAGGTGAGGCAAGATGAAGTAAGACGAGTCAAGATGAGGAAAGAACAGGCAAAACGAGGCAAGATGTGGAAAGATGAGGCAAGATGAAGCAAGATGAGGCAAGATGAAACAAGATGAGGCAAGATGAGGAAAGATGAGACAAGATGAGGCAAGATGAGGCAAGATGAGACAAGATGTGGAAAGATGAGGCAAGATGAGATAAGATGTGGAAAGATGAGGAAAGATGAAGCAAGATGAGGAAGATGAGTAAAGATTAAGGAAGATGAAGAAAGATGAGTCAAGACGATGCAAGACATGGAAAGATGAGGCAAGATGAAGGAACATGAGGCTAGATGAAGCAAGATGAGGCATGATGAAGAAAGATGAGGCAAAATGAAGCAAGATGAGGCAAGATGAAGGAAGATGAGGCAAGATGAGTCAAGATGAGGAAAGACGAGGTAAGACGAGGCAAGATGTGGAAAGATGAGGCAAGATGAAGCAAGATGAGGCAAGATGAAGCAAGATGAGGCAAGATGAAGCAAGATGAGGCATGATGAAGCAAGATGAGGCAAGATGAAGCAAGATGAGGCAAAATGAAGCAAGATGAGGCAAGATGAAGCAAGATGAGGCAAGATGAAGCAAGACGAGTCAAGATGAGGAAAGATGAGGTAAGACAAGGCAAGATGTGGAAAGATGAGGCAAGATGAAGCAAGATGAGGCAAGACGAGGCAAGATGAGGCAAAGTGAAGCAAGAAGAGGCAAGATGAAGAAAGACGAATCAAGATGTGGAAAGATGAGGCAAGATGAGGCAAGATGAGGCAAGATGAGGCTAGATGAAGCAAGATGAGGCAAGATGAAGCAAGATGAGACAAGATGAAGCAAGATGAGGCAAGATGAAGCAAGATGAGGCAAGATGAAGCTAGATGAGACAAGATGAAGCAAGATGAGGCAAGATGAAGCAAGACGAGTCAAGATAAGGAAAGAAGAGGTAAGACGAGGCAAGATGTGGAAAGATGAGGCAAGATGAAGCAAGATGAGGCAAGATGAAGCAAGATGAGGCAAAATAAAGCAGGATGGGGCATGATGAAGCAAGATGAGGAAGATGAAGCAAGATGAGGCAAGATGAAGAAAGATGAGGCAAGATGAAGCAAGACGAGTCAAGATGTGGAAAGATGAGGCAAGACGAGACAAGATGAGGAAAGTTGAGACAAGATGTGGAAAGTTGAGGCAAGATGAAGGAAGATGAGGCAAGATTAAGCAAGACGAGTCAGATGAGGAAAGATGAGGTAAGAAAAGGGAAGATTTGGAAAGATGAGGCAAGATGAAGCAAGATGAGGCAAGATGAAGCAAGATGAAGCAAGATGAAGCAAGATGAGGCAGGATGAAGCAAGAGGAGTCAAGATGAGGTAAGATGAAGCAAGATGAGACAAGATGAAGAAAGATGAGGCAAGATGAAGCAAGACGAGCCAAGATGTGGAAAGATGAGGCAAGACGAGACAAGATGAGGAAAGTTTAGACAAGATGTGGAAAGTTGAGGCAAGATGAAGGAAGATGAGGCAAGATTAAGCAAGACGAGTCAGATGAGGAAAGATGAGGTAAGAAAAGGGAAGATTTTGAAAGATGAGGCAAGATGAAGCAAGATGAGGCAAGATGAAGCAAGATGAAGCAAGATGAAGCAAGATGAGGCAGGATGAAGCAAGACGAGTCAAGATGAGGTAAGATGAAGCAAGATGAGGCAAGATGAAGAAAGATGAGGCAAGATGAAGCAAGACGAGCCAAGATGTGGAAAGATGAGGCAAGACGAGACAAGATGAGGAAAGTTGAGACAAGATGTGGAAAGTTGAGGCAAGATGAAGGAAGATGAGGCAAGATTAAGCAAGACGAGTCAGATGAGGAAAGATGAGGTAAGAAAAGGGAAGATGTGGAAAGATGAGGCAAGATGAAGCAAGATGAGGCAAGATGAAGCAAGATGAAGCAAGATGAAGCAAGATGAGGCAGGATGAAGCAAGAGGAGTCAAGATGAGGTAAGATGAGGCAAGATGAGACAAGATGTGGAAAGATGAGGCAAGATGAAGGAAGATGAGGCAAGATGAAGGAAGATGAGGCAAGATGAAGCAAGACGAGTCAAGATGAGGAAAGATGAGGTAAGACGAGTCAAGATGTGGAAAGATGAGGCAAGATGAAGCAAGATGAGGCATGATGAAGCAAGATGAGACATGATGAAGCAAGATGAGACAAGATGAAGCAAGATGAGGCAAAATGAAGCAAGATGAGGCAAGATGAAGCAAGACGAGTCAAGGTGTGGAAAGATGAGGCAAGTTAAGGCAATATGAGGTAAGAAGAAGCAAGATTAAGCAAGATGAAGCAAGATGAGGCATGATGAAGCAAGATGAGGCAAGATGAAGCAAGATGAGGCAAGATGAAGCAAGACGAGTCAAGATGAGGAAAGATGAGGCAAGACGAGGAAGATGTGGAAAGATGAGGCAAGATGAAGCAAGACGAGTCAAGATGTGGAAAGATGAGGCAAGACGAGGCAAGAAGAGGCAATATAAGGTAAGAAGAAGCAAGATGAGGCTAGATGAAGCAAGATAAGGCAAGACGAGGCAAGACAAGGCAAGATGAGGCAAGACGAGGCAAGATGAGGAAAGATGAAGGAAGATGAAGAAAGATGAGGCAATACGATGCAAGATGTGGAAAGATGAGGCAAGATGAAGCATGATGAGGCAAGATGAGGCAAGATGAAGCAAGATGAGGCATGATGAAGAAAGATGAGGCAAAATGAAGCAAGATGAGGCAAGATGAAGCATGATGAGGCAAGATGAAGCAAGATGAGGCAAGATGAAGCAAGATGAGGCATGATGAAGAAAGATGAGGCAAAGTGAAGCAAGATGAGGAAAGATGAGGTAAGACGAGTCAAGATGTGGAAAGATGAGGCAAGATGAAGCAAGATGAGGAAAGATGAAGCAAGATGAGGCAAGATGAAGCAAGATGAGGCAAGACGAGGAAAGACAAGGCAAGATGAGGCAAGACGAGGCAAGATGAGGAAAGATGAAGGAAGATGAGGAAAGATGAGGCAAGACGATGCAAGATGTGGAAAGATGAGGCAAGATGAAGCATGATGAGGCAAGATGAAGCAAGATGAGGCAAGATGAAGCAAGATGAGGCATGATAAAGAAAGATGAGGCAAAATGAAACAAGATGAGGCAAAATGAAGCAAGATGAGGCAAGATGAAGCTAGACGAGTCAAGATGAGGAAAGATGAGGTAAGACGAGGCAAGATGTTGAAGGATGAGGCAAGATGAAGCAAGATGAGGTAAAATGAAGCAAGATGAGGCATGATGAAGCAAGATGAGGCATGATGAAGCAAGATGAGGCATGATGAAGCAAGATAAGGCAAGATGAAGCTAGGTGAGGCAAGATGAAGCAAGACGAGTCAAGATGTGGAAAGATGAGGTAAGAAGAAGCAAAATGAGGCAAGATGAAGCAAGATGAGGCAAGATGAAGCAAGATGAGGCAAGATGAGGAAAGATGAGGCAAGATGAAGCAAGATGAGGCAAGATGAAGCAAGACGAATCAAGATGTGGAAAGATGAGGTAAGACGAGGAAGATGTGGAAAGATGAGGCAAGTAGAAGCAAAATGAGGCAAGATGAAGCAAGATGAGGCAAGATGAAGCAAGATGAGGCAAGATGAGGAAAGATGAGGCAAGATGAAGCAAGATGAGGCAAGATGAAGCAAGACGAATCAAGATGTGGAAAGATGAGGCAAGACGAGGCAAGGTGTGGAAAGATGAGGCAAGATGAAGCAAGATGAGGCAAGATGAAGCAAGATGAAGCAAGACGAAGCAAGATGAAGCAAGACGAATCAAGATGTGGAAAGATGAGGCAAGACGAGGCAAGATGTGGAAAGATGAGGCAAGATGAAGCAAGATGTGGAAAGATGAAGCAAGATGAAGCAAGATGAGGCAAGATGAGGCAAGATGAAGCAAGACGAATCAAGATGTGGAAAGATGAGGCAAGACGAGGCAAGATGTGGAAAGATGAGGCAAGATGAAGCAAGATGAGGCAAGATGAAGCAAGATGAGGCAACATGAGGAAAGATGAGGCAAGATGAAGCAAGATGAGGCAAGATGAAGCAAGACGAATCAAGATGTGGAAAGATGAGGCAAGACGAGGCAAGATGTGGAAAGATGAGGTAAGATGAAGCAAGATGAGGCAAGATGAAGCAAGATGAGGCAACATGAGGCAAGAAGAAGCAAGATGAGGTAAGATGAGGAAAGATTAGACAAGATGATGCAAGATGAGGCAAGATGAGACTAGATGTAGAAAGATGAGGCAAGATGAAGGAAGATGAGGCAAGACGAGGCAAGATGAAGCAAGATGAGGTAAGATGAGGCAAAATGAAGCAAGATGAGGCAAGATGAAGCAAGGTGAGGTAAGATGAAGTAAGACGAGTCAAGATGAGGAAAGAACAGGCAAAACGAGGCAAGATGTGGAAAGATGAGGCAAGATGAAGCAAGATGAGGCAAGATGAAACAAGATGAGGCAAGATGAGGAAAGATGAGACAAGATGAGGCAAGATGAGGCAAGATGAGACAAGATGTGGAAAGATGAGGTAAGATGAGGCAAGATGAGATAAGATGTGGAAAGATGAGGAAAGATGAAGCAAGATGAGGAAGATGAGGAAAGATTAAGGAAGATGAAGAAAGATGAGTCAAGACGATGCAAGACATGGAAAGATGAGGCAAGATGAAGGAACATGAGGCAAGATGAAGTAAGATGAGGCAAGATGAAGCAAGATGAGGCATGATGAAGAAAGATGAGGCAAAATGAAGCAAGATGAGGCAAGATGAAGGAAGATGAGGCAAGATGAGTCAAGATGAGGAAAGACGAGGTAAGACGAGGCAAGATGTGGAAAGATGAGGCAAGATGAAGCAAGATGAGGCAAGATGAAGCAAGATGAGGCAAGATGAAGCAAGATGAGGCATGATGAAGCAAGATGAGGCAAGATGAAGCAAGATGAGGCAAAATGAAGCAAGATGAGGCAAGATGAAGTAAGATGAGGCAAGATGAAGCAAGACGAGTCAAGATGAGGAAAGATGAGGTAAGACGAGGCAAGATGTGGAAAGATGAGGCAAGATGAAGCAAGATGAGGCAAGATGAGGCAAGATGAAGCAAGATGAGGCATGATGAAGAAAGATGAGGAAAAATGAGGAAAGATGTGGAAAGATGAGGCTAGATGAAGCAAGATGAGGTAAGATGAAGCAAGATGAGGCAAGATGAAGCAAGATGAGACAAGATGAAGCAAGATGAGGCAAGATGAAGCAAGATGAGGCAAGATGAAGCAAGATGAGACAAGATGAAGCAAGATGAGGCAAGATGAAGCAAGACGAGTCAAGATGAGGAAAGAAGAGGTAAGACGAGGCAAGATGTGGAAAGATGAGGCAAGATGAAGCAAGATGAGGCAAGATGAAGCAAGATGAAGCAAGACGAGCCAAGATGTGGAAAGATGAGGCAAGACGAGGCAAGATGAGGAAAGTTGAGACAAGATGTGGAAAGTTGAGGCAAGATGAAGGAAGATGAGGCAAGATTAAGCAAGACGAGTCAGATGAGGAAAGATGAGGTAAGAATAGGGAAGATGTGGAAAGATGAGGCAAGATGAAGCAAGATGAGGCAAGATGAAGCAAGATGAAGCAAGATGAAACAAGATGAGGCAGAATGAAGCAAGAGGAGTCAAGATGAGGCAAGATGAGGCAAGATGAGACAAGATGCGGAAAGATGAGGCAAGATGAAGGAAGATGAGGCAAGATGAAGCAAGACGAGTCAAGATGAGGAAAGATGAGGTAAGACGAGTCAAGATGTGGAAAGATGAGGCAAGATGAAGCAAGATGAGGCATGATGAAGCAAGATGAGGCATGATGAAGCAAGATGAGACAAGATGAAGCAAGATGAGGCAAAATGAAGCAAGATGAGGCAAGATGAAGCAAGACGAGTCAAGGTGTGGAAAGATGAGGCAAGTTAAGGCAATATGAGGTAAGAAGAAGCAAGATTAGGCAAGATGAAGCAAGATGAGGCATGATGAAGCAAGATGAGGCATGATGAAGCAAGATGAGACAAGATGAAGCAAGATGAGGCATGATGAAGCAAGATGAGACAAGATGAAGCAAGATGAGGCAAGGTGAAGCAAGAGGAGGCAAGATGAAGCAAGACGAGTCAAGATGTGGAAAGATGAGGCAAGATGAGGAAAGATGAAGGAAGATGAGGAAAGATGAGGCAAGACGATGCAAAATGTGGAAAGCATGGTGTATGGGGGTTGGCGATTTAAAACATTAATGTGGTCAAGCAGCAAGATGAGGTAAGAAGTAAGATGAGGCAAGATGAAGAAAGATGAGGCAAGACGAGGCAAGATGAGACAAGATGTGGAAAGATGAGGCAAGATGAAGCAAGATGAGGCAAGACGAGGAAAGACAAGGCAAGATGAGGCAAGACGAAGCAAGATGAGGAAAGATGAAGGAAGATGAGGAAAGATGAGGCAAGACGATGCAAAATGTGGAAAGATGAGGCAAGATAAAGCATGATGAGACAAGATGAAGCAAGATGAGGCAAGATAAAGCAAGACGAGTTAAGATGAGGAAAGATGAGGCAAGACGAGGCAAGATGTGGAAAGATGAGGCAAGATGAAGCAAGATGAGGCAAGATGAAACAAGATGAGGCAATATGAGGCAAGAAGAAGCAAGATGAGGCAAGATGAGGAAAGATGAGACAAGATGAGGCAAGATGAGGCACATGAGACAAGATGTGGAAAGATGAGGCAAGATGAAGCAAGATGAGGCAAGATGAGGAAAGATGAAGGAAGATGAGGAAAGATGAGTCAAGACGAGGCAAGACATGGAAAGATGAGGCCAGAAGAAGCAAGATGAGGCAAGATGAAGCAAGATGAGGCAAGATGAAGCAAGATGAGGCATGATGAAGAAAGATAAGACAAGATGAGGCAAGATGAGGAAAGATAAGACAAGATGAAGCAAGATGAGGAAAGATGAGGCAAGATGAAGCAAGATGAGGCAAGATGAAGCAAGATAAGGCAAGATGAAGCAAGATGAGGCAAGATGAAGCAAGATGAGGCAAGATGAGGAAAGATGAGGCAAGATGAAGCAAGATGAGGCAAGATTAAACAAGATGAGGCAAGATTAAGCAAGATGAGGCAAGATGAAGCAAGACGAGTCAAGATGTGGAAAGATGAGGCAAGACGAGGCAAGATGTGGAAAGATGAGGCAAGATGAAGCAAGATGAGGCAAGATGAAGCAAGATTAGGCAAGATGAGGAAAGATTAGACAAGATGATGCAAGATGAGGCAAGATGAGACAAGATGTGGAAAGATGAAGCAAGACGAGTCAAGATGAGGAAAGATGAGGCAAGACGAGGAAGATGTGGAAAGATGAGGCAAGATGAAGCAAGACGAGTCAAGATGTGGAAAGATGAGGCAAGACGAGGCAAGAAGAGGCAATATAAGGTATGAAGAAGCAAGATGAGGCAAGATGAAGCAAGATAAGGCAAGACGAGGCAAGACAAGGCAAGATGAGGCAAGACGAGGCAAGATGAGGAAAGATGAAGGAAGATGAAGAAAGATGAGGCAAGACGATGCAAGATGTGGAAAGATGAGGCAAGATGAAGCATGATGAGGCAAGATGAGGCAAGATGAAGAAAGATGAGGCAAAATGAAGCAAGATGAGGCAAGATGAAGCATGATGAGGCAAGATGAAGCAAGATGAGGCAAGATGAAGCAAGATGAGGCATGATGAAGAAAGATGAGGCAAAATGAAGCAAGATGAGAAAAGATGAGGTAAGACGAGTCAAGATGTGGAAAGATGAGGCAAGATGAAGCAAGATGAGGAAAGATGAAGCAAGATGAGGCAAAGTGAAGCAAGAAGAGGCAAGATGAAGAAAGACGAATCAAGATGTGGAAAGATGAGGCAAGATGAGGAAAGACAAGGCAAGATGAGGCAAGATGAGGCAAGACGAGGAAAAACAAGGCAAGATGAGGCAAGACGAGGCAAGATGAGGAAAGATGAAGGAAGATGAGGAAAGATGAGGCAAGACGATGCAAGATGTGGAAAGATGAGGCAAGATGAAGCATGATGAGGCAAGATGAAGCAAGATGAGGCAAGATGAAGCAAGATGAGGCAAAATGAAGAAAGATGAGGCAAAATGAAACAAGATGAGGCAAGATGAAGCAAGATGAGGCAAGATGAAGCTAGACGAGTCAAGATGAGGAAAGATGAGGTAAGACGAGGCAAGATGTGGAAGGATGAGGCAAGATGAAGCAAGATGAGGTAAAATGAAGCAAGATGAGGCATGATGAAGCAAGATGAGGCATGATGAAGCAAGATGAGGCATGATGAAGCAAGATGAGGCAAGATGAAGCAAGATGAGGCAAGATGAAGCAAGACGAGTCAAGATGTGGAAAGATGAGGTAAGAAGAAGCAAGATGAGGCAAGATGAGGAAAGATGAGGCAAGATGAGGCAAGATGAGACAAGATGTGGAAAGATGAGGCAAGATGAAGCAAGATGAGGCAAGACGAGGCAAGACAAGGCAAGATGAGGCAAGACGAGGCAGGGTGAGGAAAGATGAAGGAAGACAAGGAAAGATGAGGCAAGACGATGCAAGATGTGGAAAGATGAGGCAAGATGAAGCATGATGAGGCAAGATGAAGTAAGATGAGGCAAGATGAAGCAAGATGAGGCAAGATGAGGCTAGATGAAGCATGATGAGGCAAGATGAAGCAAGATGAGGCAAGATGAGGCAAGATGAGGCAAGATGAGGTAAGAGGAAGCAAGATGAGGCAATATGAGGCAAGAAGAAGCAAGATGAGGCAAGATGAGGAAAGATGAGACAAGATGAGGCAAGATGAGGCATGATGAGACAAGATGTGGAAAGATGAGGTAAGATGAAGCAAGATGAGGCAATATGAGGCAAGAAGAAGCAAGATGAGGCAAGATGAGGAAAGATGAGACAAGATGAGGAAAGATGAGGCAAGATGAAGGAAGATGAGGCAAGATGAAGCAAGATGAGGCAAGATGAGGGAAGATGAGGCAAGATGAAGCAAGATGAGGCAAGATTAAGCAAGATGAGGCAAGATGAAGCAAGATGAGGCAAAATGAAGCAAGACGAGTCAAGATGTGGAAAGATGAGGCAAGACGAGGCAAGATGTGGAAAGATGAGGCAAGATGAAGCAAGATGAGGCAAGATGAAGCAATATGAGGCAAGAAGAAGCAAGATGAGGCAAGATGAGGAAAGATTAGACAAGATGATGCAAGATGAGGCAAGATGAGACAAGATGTGGAAAGAGGAGGCAAGATGAAGCAAGATGAGGCAAGACGAGGCAAGATTAAGCAAGATGAGGCAAGATGAAGCAAAATGAGGCAAGATGAGGAAAGATGAGGCAAGACGAGGCAAGATGTGGAAAGATGAGGCAAGATGAAGCAATATGAGGCAAGATGAAGCAAGATGAGGCATGATGAAGCAAGATGAGGCAAAATGAAGCAAGATGAGAGAAGATGAAGCAAGATGAGGCAAGATGAAGCAAGACGAGTCAAGATGAGTCAAGATGAAGCAAAATGAGGCAAAATGTGGAAAGATGAGGCAAGATGAAGCAAGATGAGGCAAGATGAAGCAAGATGAGGCAATATGAGGCAAGAAGAAGCAAGATGAGGGAAGATGAGGAAAGATTAGACAAGATGATGCAAGATGAGGCAAGATGAGACAAGATGTGGAAAGAGGAGGCAAGATGAAGCAAGATGAGGCAAGACGAGGCAAGATTAAGCAAGATGAGGCAAGATGAAGCAAAATGAGGCAAGATGAGGAAAGATGAGGCAAGACGAGGCAAGATGTGGAAAGATGAGGCAAGATGAAGCAATATGAGGCAAGATGAAGCAAGATGAGGCATGATGAAGCAAGATGAGGCAAAATGAAGCAAGATGAGAGAAGATGAAGCAAGATGAGGCAAGATGAAGCAAGACGAGTCAAGATGAGTCAAGATGAAGCAAAATGAGGCAAAATGTGGAAAGATGAGGCAAGATGAAGCAAGATGAGGCAAGATGAAGCAAGATGAGGCAATATGAGGCAAGAAGAAGCAAGATGAGGGAAGATGAGGAAAGATGAGACAAGATGAGGCAAGATGAGGCAAGATGAGACAAGATGTGGAAAGATGAGGCAAGATGAAGCAAGATGAAGCAAGAATAAGAACGAACAAGCAAGAACAAACTGCACATTGGGAATAAGTACTGTGTACTCCAGTCTAACCACTTTTGGAGCACAGAATAGCTGCCCTCAACCATTTGACCCAAGTGTATGTCTCTCCCTCCCTCCCTCCCTCTACCAACAACTACAGACTACTCTGACCTGTCATCTTCTCCATGTGTGCCTTAAGGACGTGTGTGGAAAGAGTTGCATCAGTTGGTAGAATGGTGTCCCTCCTGGTGTGAGGAGCAGGGAGGCTGCAATGGGTGGCAGTCTGGAGGAGGGGTCCTTCTAGATGGAGGAGGAGGGGAGGGATGGTGTAATGAGGGCAGGGGGTGGGGGATCAAGGAGTCAATGACGGCCAGGACCACATCACATTGGAAAGTGGGAATGGAAGTCTAGGTGGTGTAGGTGTGGAGCTGAGGGGCAGGAGTAGAGGATGTGCAGCTGGCACTGGGGACCAGGAAGGGGTGGTGGGATGGGGACAGACCTAGCAGGGGATCCCACAGGAAGAAGAGGAGTACAAACAGAGGAAGACGCAGCAGTAGCAGTGGCCATACACAGGGTAGCCAGTCCCAAACAAGCAGCACACACCTGGGGCCTTGGGCTTCAACCGTCTGACTCTTGTCATCTCCTCGGCCATCTCCTCCCAGAAGAGCAGCAGGCAAACAGAATAGTACGCCTCTGGGAACAGACAGCTAGTCAACGGACAACTGCCACAAAACATGACGATTGCGCAATAGTAACACATGGGGAGAGGTGAAGGTAAGCTGGGAGGGGGGTGAAAGGTGAGGGGGAGGGGAGGGGGAAGGGGGAGGGGAGAGGGGGAGGGACGGGGAAATCTTGTAAATCTTGCTACGGTACATGTGTACTTGCTCTAGAGTGCCTGCTCATGCTTGTTCACATCTAGTAACACTAAACACTTGTTGCAGTGCCTCTAATCATACAGCAGGTTAGACAAAGAAAGTAAACACTGCTAATTTGTGTCAAGGAAGGACCACATCACCTTGGAAAGTGGGAACGGAGTGGAAGTGTATGCAGAGCAGGTGTGAGTACACACACACACACACACACACACACACACACACACACACACACACACACTCACGCACGCACGCACGCACGCATGCGCACACACATACGCACACACACACACACACACACACACACACACACACACACTCACGCACGCACGCACGCACGCATGCGCACACACATACGCACACACACACACACACACACACTCACGTACGCACGCACGCATGCACACACGCACACACATAAACACACACACGTACGCACGCACGCATGCACACACGCACACACACGCACACGCACACACACACACACACACACCTCTTGTGACACTAGGGCTCTGTCAAACGCAGTGGAGTTCTTCAGTGGTGATGGCAGCTTTGCTACTGTAACACCTGGCATGGAAGGGAGTGGGGGAAATAGTTCCTTTTGGTCCACATCAGCTGACTCCTGAGAGGGGGGGGGGGGGGGGGGGGAGTGACACACAAGACAATTGTGTGACGAGTACACAATTGACACATGAGGAATGTCAACACACACACAATTGCACACAGAGCTGACAATAACAGCAACTCATGGCTCTGGTCTAATTGCTTAGAATTAAACTCATATCAAACACAATTCCAACTAATTCTGTGAGTGCAGTCATGTTTCATAAAGGATACACTCAGTGCTGTGTGAGTTGTATCACATGAAAGGACTTGTTGACAAAAGGGACAGCAAAACTGGCCAACAATCACTTCTCTCTGCCCAATCACCAGCTCATTCGCTAACTCACTTCAAAGTACAAGTCTCCTCACACTACAGCAGGCCCCCACAGGCAGGCAGGCGCCCCTAACTCGTTCTTACTATCACTTACACTAAATACACAGTTAACACATAGTTAACACCTGCAGCTCACACTGCGGGAACAAGTCTGGGGCAAGTGTACACCAAACACTACACACACCACATGTCTCAGTTCCACAATTACTCTGCCACGCCTCAATACATTTCACGCCTAGCATGCAGTGGTTGTCAGAGTGCTACAAGGGTGTGTTGAATAACCCCCACATGCACTCATGTAGCTGTGTTCTCCTGTCATGTTGGCTGGTAGGTCGGTGTTCCCTATCTATTTAGTTGACACCCACTGGTGTAATGTAGTGCATGTTTCCCACAGAGATTTTTGTCACCTACGGCTGCCTCCCTATTGGAGGTGACAAGTGTGACTTGTTGTGTTACATAGGGATGGCTTGAATACACAAATGCCCCTCCTTAGCAGCTGGTTGGGAGACACAATGTACACAAAGTCAACAGTGTGTGCACATCACCTAGTCACACCCAACACATCCACAGCATGTCAATGATCGACACAAAGCAATTTCTGACAGCTTTTGAAGGCAATGTAGATACATTTTATACCATTCCCTGCCAAGTATTGCTATATAGCAGCAAATGACATACATACACACGAGCCAATCAATGATTAGTTCAATTTGCAGCGTTCAAACAATTAAGAGGTTCCAGTGACCAATGACATGCAACCATAACTTGAATGTGGAGGACTGCCACAGCACAGCTCTCTGGAAGAGACAGCACACTACTTGTCAGTCTACACTGCTCTCACAGGCCAAGAAGCAATCTGCTTGTGTTAGCTCCCCCTCCTCAAAACATAAGAGTGTACAGAATGTGCTGAGTGGTGGCAGGTGTGTGCTGTGAATAGGGAAGTGATGTCACTGTGCAATAAATGGCACACCACACACATAAACTTAGCTACTTTAACCAACTCCTTGTCAGTGACCACGGTTTAGTGCATTTACGTAGCTACAGCCGGTTTTCGCCAATAAATCAACAAGGCATAATTGAGTAGCCACAATGACACCGACAGATTACCTCAGAGCAGCACAGTCCCGAACAAGCAGCACACACCTTGGGCCTTGGGCTTCAACCCCTCACTCTTGGCATCTCCTCCCAGGAGAGCAGCAGGCAAACAGAACAGCACGCTTCTGAGAACAGACAGCTACAGTCGATGTACACTTGCTGTAGGCACTCAGTGATGGGAACGCTACCGGGGGAACAAGTCAAGATGGACAGGGGACGTAACAGGCATGACTCCTCGCACGGCTCGAGGAAGTGAGGCGAGGTAACCCGGAAGTGTTGTGTGCGATTGGGGGCGTTACCTTGTAGCTTGTGCAATCCACTCTCTCGCCCAAGTGATTGGAAGCAAAGATCTTTGTTGGAAGCGATCTGGTCCGTCGGCCAAACTAGTCTCTTTCGCGATCGGTGAGACATCGAGACTGTAAAGTAAGTAAAGTAGGGGGTTACCGAACACTGCGCCGCGCTCGGTCTGCATTCGAAGGAACAGCTACAGCTTCTCACTGTGTCAGTTTTTACATGGACTCTTGTGTTAACTGCATACAGAAAAGGAAGCTGTTCTGCCGCTTGCAGGCGAAACGTGGCGCCCTGTTCGGAAACACCGTCTTGTTTCGGACCCCCCTCCCCTACCTTACCTTTGTATGTACGCACTACAGTGCGTGTCACCACATGGGCCGGGGGCGGAGGGGCAGCATTGCTAGTGGCCAGTGGTCCACTGGCGTCTGGAGGTCGGGACACATTTCGTGTAGCTAGCTAGTCAAACAATCTGTGTAGCGTACAGTGGGCGAGTACGTGATACCAGACACACTTGTGGGCCATTAGTTAACTATTGTATATAGTTATTGTATTAAGTTGTATTAAGTTAATTAAGGTATATAGTGAAATGATGGACGTGGAGTTAGGCTGCTACGTGTACTCTATCACACTGTTCTGATCATTACAGTTTACAACTGTCACACAATTGGAGGTATCATTAGCAGGTGGTGTTTGGGCCGTACTGCTGTTGTTGCTCCTGCTGGTGCTGATGATGTGGAGGCTGCAAGTGAACAAAACCCAGATGAAACAGACACTCCCCCTGGACCACACCTACTGGCAACAGACCTGCCTCCAGGACCTCACCTACAAGATGAAGGAACTTGTCAAGGTGCTTATAAGATTGAGTACATGTGTTAACACAGTGGGCTGGTATCCCACAGTCAGGATGCTGGTTGGCTATGACTAGCTAGCTAAGTATTGCATCCAGCAGCATGAGGGAGGGTTGTGTAGGACACACACCCTAGTCTGTGCTAGTTTAGGAGCTATGTACAATGAAGGTGTAGCATGCTTGCTCTCTTGGCTACAGCTGTCATGTCACAGGTGGTCTGCTGCCTACTCCTCTCCAACCCATACCATTTGTACTAGTTCTTGTGTGTGAGATCACCTTTAAACAAAGCAGCCCCATTATACATCACACCCCCACATGGTGGAGCATTGTGTCTGTGTGCATGCACTTAGCATACAGTGACCAAATGGTGTATTGCAGTAACAGAAAGCAATAAAGATTGAAACATTTAACAGCTGTCAATTGTGTGTTCTGTTCGCAGTGAGTCGACCAGTCAATGGTCAGGGCCATGCTGGTGAAGTGGCCCACGAGCAGTGGACACCAGTGAGTTGTGTGTGTGTGTGTGTGTGTGTGTGTTGTGCACTTCTGTGAGTGTGTACCTTCTGGGCAAGAAGTGGCAGTCCTGTGTGCTGTTGTGGGGCTGACGGTTTCTTTGTGCCCGAGTCATCTGTGACCAACTGTAGGTGTAGTTTTGGTATGTGCTACTAATCACATCAAACAATAGTAAAGGTTAGTAGAAGCCCAGTAATCTTGTGTTGTGTGTGTTGTGCACTCTTGTCAGTGGGTATGCCTTGCCTACACTTAGCATCATGGTGAACTTGGGCTACCTTGTCTCAATCACTGATTCTGCTCATCATCAGCTACTGAGTAGGAGCAGGCAGTGTCCATATTTCACCAGTCACAAAAGTGTGAGGTTACCTGGTGACATGTGGATGCTGTTAGTGTACAAACTACTTGACTGATAAAGTGTAGCTATGAATGGCTCCTATAAGGACTGCATAGGAGCACCCGCTCATGTGCTAACCTGTGTATCAGCCCCTCCTCCACTTGTGTCTACAAATAAAGGCCTACACTACCACCAGCTAGTGCTCTACTGTTCTGTGTGGTCCTCTTCTCTCCCACCCTCAGGTGCCTCCTGTACTCCCTGGACCACTGCCTGACACAGTTCAAGGTATGTTGTACTGTGACTTCCATATAAGGAGTGGTAGTGTTTGCACAAATGGTGGGCACCAAGTGGGTCTATTCTCCTTCTCAGCTTCCATTGCCACAAATTACATCACTAGTAACTAGCCATGTGTGTGTGTGTGTGTGTGTGTGTGTGTGTGTGTGTGTGTGTGTGTGTGTGTGTGTGTGTGCATGTGTATACAGTTAGGATTCAAACTGCTCTCTGCTGCTCTGAGAAGAGCTGGCTTTAATGTGTGGATTGCACATCTCTGTAGAAGGAGACCCTGATGAAGAAGGTGGAACAAGAACGTAAGCAGGAGATGAAGCTATCCAGGCTTCAAGCAGTGCAGAGGGTGAAGCAGTACAAACAAGCGAGTACGGTGGAGGGCACGTGCATTAGTGAGGGCAGAGGGCAGAGACAACTGGAGTTGTGAGCTGTCAGAGTGTGTGTGTGTTCACTACTTGTTTCTGTGTTTGCCTATGCAGGGAGTGCAGTCAAAGAAGGACACACCGAAGGATTATGTCCCATCGTGGAAGAGAGTGCAATCCCATTTCAGCTCATTGTATATGTAATTACACACCCTAAGTGTCCCACACGGTGATGAGAGAAGAGAAGGGCGTGAGGCCGACTCCTCTAACGTTTAACAAGGCCAGCACAGGTTCAGCCACCGTGGTGTGTAGCAGAGGTGCAACCAGCAACGCAGTCTCAGGGCCAAGCTCCATGTTTGCTCTAGTTGTTACAAAGGTCAGTCTCTCTACGTGTTGTCTGTGGTTGTGGGTTTGTAGTGAAAGTGGCTGAAAATGGATGTGTTTGTAAGTACACGTGTGACATGTGCTCTGGTACGTATACTAAATGGAGTGTGTGTGACATGTGCTCTGGTACGTATACTAAATGGAGTGTGTGTGACGTGTGCTCTGGTACGTATACTAAATGGAGTGTGTGTGACATGTGCTCTGGTACGTATACTAAATGGAGTGTGTGTGACATGTGCTCTGGTACGTATACTAAATGGAGTGTGTGTGACATGTGCTCTGGTGCGTGTACTAAATGGAGTGTGTGTGACATGTGCTCTGGTACGTATACTAAATGGAGTGTGTGTGACATGTGCTCTGGTACGTATACTAAATGGAGTGTGTGTGACATGTGCTCTGGTACGTATACTAAATGGAGTGTGTGTGACATGTGCTCTGGTGCGTGTACTAAATGGAGTGTGTGTGACATGTGCTCTGGTACGTATACTAAATGGAGTGTGTGTGACATGTGCTCTGGTACGTATACTAAATGGAGTGTGTGTGACATGTGCTCTGGTACGTATACTAAATGGAGTGTGTGTGACATGTGCTCTGGTACGTATACTAAATGGAGTGTGTGTGACATGTGCTCTGGTGCGTGTACTAAATGGAGTGTGTGTGACATGTGCTCTGGTACGTATACTAAATGGAGTGTGTGTGACATGTGCTCTGGTACGTATACTAAATGGAGTGTGTGTGACATGTGCTCTGGTACGTATACTAAATGGAGTGTGTGTGACATGTGCTCTGGTGCGTGTACTAAATGGAGTGTGTGTGACATGTGCTCTGGTACGTGTACTAAATGGAGTGTGTGTGACATGTGCTCTGGTACGTATGCTAAATGGAGTGTGCGTGACATGTGGTCTGGTACGTGTACTAAATGGAGTGTGTGTGACATGTGCTCTGGTGCGTGTACTAAATGGAGTGTGTGTGACATGTGCTCTGGTACGTGTACTAAATGGAGTGTGTGTGACATGTGCTCTGGTACGTATACTAAATGGAGTGTGTGTGACATGTGCTCTGGTACGTGTACTAAATGGAGTGTGTGTGACATGTGCTCTGGTACGTGTACTAAATGGAGTGTGTGTGACATGTGCTCTGGTACGTATACTAAATGGAGTGTGTGTGACATGTGCTCTGGTACGTGTACTAAATGGAGTGTGTGTGACATGTGCTCTGGTACGTGTACTAAATGGAGTGTGTGTGACATGTGCTCTGGTACGTATACATACTAAATGGAGTGTGTGTGACATGTGCTCTGGTACGTATACTAAATGGAGTGTGTGTGACATGTGCTCTGGTACGTGTACTAAATGGAGTGTGCGTGACATGTGCTCTGGTACGTGTACTAAATGGAGTGTGTGTGACATGTGCTCTGGTACGTATACTAAATGGAGTGTGTGTGACATGTGCTCTTGTACGTGTACTAAATGGAGTGCGTGTGACATGTGCTCTGGTACGTATACTAAATGGAGTGTGTGTGACATGTGCTCTGGTACGTATGCTAAATGGAGTGTGTGTGACATGTGGTCTGGTACGTATATATACTAAATGGAGTGTGTGTGACATGTGCTCTGGTACGTGTACTAAATGGAGTGTGTGTGACATGTGCTCTGGTACGTATACTAAATGGAGTGTGTGTGACATGTGCTCTGGTACGTGTACTAAATGGAGTGTGTGTGACATGTGCTCTGGTACGTATACTAAATGGAGTGTGTGTGACATGTGCTCTGGTGCGTATACTAAATGGAGTGTGTGTGACATGTGCTCTGGTACGTGTACTAAATGGAGTGTGTGTGACATGTGCTCTGGTACGTATACTAAATGGAGTGTGTGTGACATGTGCTCTGGTACGTATACTAAATGGAGTGTGTGTGACATGTGCTCTGGTACGTATACTAAATGGAGTGTGTGTGACATGTGCTCTGGTACGTATACTAAATGGAGTGTGTGTGACATGTGCTCTGGTACGTGTACTAAATGGAGTGTGTGTGACATGTGCTCTGGTGCGTGTACTAAATGGAGTGTGTGTGACATGTGCTCTGGTGTGTATACTAAATGGAGTGTGTGTGACATGTGCTCTGGTACGTATACTAAATGGAGTGTGTGTGACATGTGCTCTGGTACGTATACTAAATGGAGTGTGTGTGACATGTGCTCTGGTACGTGTACTAAATGGAGTGTGTGTGACATGTGCTCTGGTACGTGTACTAAATGGAGTGCGTGTGACATGTGCTCTGGTATGTGTACTAAATGGAGTGTGTGTGACATGTGCTCTGGTACGTGTACTAAATGGAGTGCGTGTGACATGTGCTCTGGTATGTGTACTAAATGGAGTGTGTGTGACATGTGCTCTGGTACGTATACTAAATGGAGTGTGTGTGACATGTGCTCTGGTACATGTACTAAATGGAGTGTGTGTGACATGTGCTCTGGTACGTATACTAAATGGAGTGTGTGTG
This sequence comes from Ianthella basta, assembly GCA_964019415.1. Taxonomy (NCBI): domain Eukaryota; kingdom Metazoa; phylum Porifera; class Demospongiae; order Verongiida; family Ianthellidae; genus Ianthella; species Ianthella basta. The sequence goes on from OZ025884.1 coordinate 992,720, forward strand.
ACATGTGCTCTGGTGCCTATACTAAATGGAGTGTGTGTGACATGTGCTCTGGTACGTATACTAAATGGAGTGTGTGTGACATGTGCTCTGGTACGTATACTAAATGGAGTGTGTGTGACATGTGCTCTGGTACGTGTACTAAATGGAGTGTGTGTGACATGTGCTCTGGTACGTGTACTAAATGGAGTGTGTGTGACATGTGCTCTGGTACGTGTACTAAATGGAGTGTGTGTGACATGTGCTCTGGTACGTGTACTAAATGGAGTGTGTGTGACATGTGCTCTTGTACGTATACTAAATGGAGTGTGTGTGACATGTGCTCTGGTACGTATACTAAATGGAGTGTGTGTGACATGTGCTCTGGTGCCTATACTAAATGGAGTGTGTGTGACATGTGCTCTGGTACGTATACTAAATGGAGTATGTGTGACATGTGCTCTGGTACGTATACTAAATGTAGTGTGTGTGACATGTGCTCTGGTACGTATACTAAATGGAGTGTGTGTGACATGTGCTCTGGTACGTGTACTAAATGGAGTGTGTGTGACATGTGCTCTGGTACGTGTACTAAATGGAGTGTGTGTGACATGTGCTCTGGTACGTATACTAAATGGAGTGCGTGTGACATGTGCTCTGGTGCGTATACTAAATGGAGTGTGTGTGACATGTGCTCTGGTACGTATGCTAAATGGAGTGTGTGTGACATGTGCTCTGGTACGTATACTAAATGGAGTGTGTGTGACATGTGCTCTGGTACGTGTACTAAATGGAGTGTGTGTGACATGTGCTCTGGTACGTGTACTAAATGGAGTGTGTGTGACATGTGCTCTGGTACGTGTACTAAATGGAGTGTGTGTGACATGTGCTCTGGTACGTGTACTAAATGGAGTGTGTGTGACATGTGCTCTGGTACGTGTACTAAATGGAGTGTGTGTGACATGTGCTCTGGCACGTGTACTAAATGGAGTGTGTGTGACATGTGCTCTGGTACGTGTACTAAATGGAGTGTGTGTGACATGTGCTCTGGTACGTGTACTAAATGGAGTGTGTGTGACATGTGCTCTGGTACGTGTACTAAATGGAGTGTGTGTGACATGTGCTCTGGTACGTATACTAAATGGAGTGTGTGTGACATGTGCTCTGGTACGTATGCTAAATGGAGTGTGTGTGACATGTGCTCTGGTACGTATACTAAATGGAGTGTGTGTGACATGTGCTCTGGTACGTGTACTAAATGGAGTGTGTGTGACATGTGCTCTGGTACGTGTACTAAATGGAGTGTGTGTGACATGTGCTCTGGTACGTGTACTAAATGGAGTGTGTGTGACATGTGCTCTGGTACGTGTACTAAATGGAGTGTGTGTGACATGTGCTCTGGTACGTATACTAAATGGAGTGTGTGTGACATGTGCTCTGGTACGTGTACTAAATGGAGTGTGTGTGACATGTGCTCTGGTACGTATACTAAATGGAGTGTGAGTGACATGTGCTCTGGTACGTATACTAAATGGAGTGTGTGTGACATGTGCTCTGGTGCCTATACTAAATGGAGTGTGTGTGACATGTGCTCTGGTACGTATACTAAATGTAGTGTGTGTGACATGTGCTCTGGTACGTGTACTAAATGGAGTGTGTGTGACATGTGCTCTGGTACGTATACTAAATGGAGTGTGTGTGACATGTGCTCTGGTACGTATACTAAATGGAGAGTGTGTGACATGTGCTCTGGTGCGTGTACTAAATGGAGTGTGTGTGACATGTGCTCTGGTACGTGTACTAAATGGAGTGTGTGTGACATGTGCTCTGGTACGTATACTAAATGGAGAGTGTGTGACATGTGCTCTGGTACGTATACTAGATGGAGTGTGTGTGACATGTGCTCTGGTACGTATACTAAATGGAGTGTGTGTGACATGTGCTCTGGTACGTATACTAAATGGAGTGTGTGTGACATGTGCTCTGGTACGTATACTAAATGGAGTGTGTGTGACATGTGCTCTGGTACGTATACTAAATGGAGTGTGTGTGACATGTGCTCTGGTACGTATACTAAATGGAGTGTGTGTGACATGTGCTCTGGTACGTATACTAAATGGAGAGTGTGTGACATGTGCTCTGGTACGTATACTAAATGGAGTGTGTGTGACATGTGCTCTGGTACGTATACTAAATGGAGTGTGTGTGACATGTGCTCTGGTACGTATACTAAATGGAGTGTGTGTGACATGTGCTCTGGTACGTGTACTAAATGGAGTGTGTGTGACATGTGCTCTGGTACGTATACTAAATGGAGTGTGTGTGACATGTGCTCTGGTACGTATACTAAATGGAGTGTGTGTGACATGTGCTCTGGTACGTATACTAAATGGAGAGTGTGTGACATGTGCTCTGGTACGTATACTAAATGGAGTGTTTGTGACATGTGCTCTGGTGCGTATACTAAATGGAGTGTGTGTGACATGTGCTCTGGTGCGTATACTAAATGGAGTGTGTGTGACATGTGCTCTGGTGCGTATACTAATTGAAGTGTGTGTGACATGTGCTCTGGTACGTGTACTAAATGGAGTGTGTGTGACATGTGCTCTGGTACGTGTACTAAATGGAGTGTGTGTGACATGTGCTCTGGTACGTATACTAAATGGAGTGTGTGTGACATGTGCTCTGGTACGTGTACTAAATGGAGTGTGTGTGACATGTGCTCTGGTACGTGTACTAAATGGAGTGTGCGTGACATGTGCTCTGGTACGTATACTAAATGGAGTGTGTGTGACATGTGCTCTGGTACGTATACTAAATGGAGTGTGTGTGACATGTGCTCTGGTACGTATACTAAATGGAGTGTGTGTGACATGTGCTCTGGTACGTATACTAAATGGAGTGTGTGTGACATGTGCTCTGGTGTGTATACTAAATGGAGTGTGTGTGACATGTGCTCTGGTGCGTATACTAAATGGAGTGTGTGTGACATGTGCTCTGGTGTGTATACTAAATGGAGTGTGTGTGACATGTGCTCTGGTACGTGTACTAAATGGAGTGTGTGTGACATGTGCTCTGGTGTGTATACTAAATGGAGTGTGTGTGACATGTGCTCTGGTGTGTATACTAAATGGAGTGTGTGTGACATGTGCTCTGGTACGTGTACTAAATGGAGTGTGTGTGACATGTGCTCTGGTACGTGTACTAAATGGAGTGTGTGTGACATGTGCTCTGGTACGTGTACTAAATGGAGTGTGTGTGACATGTGCTCTGGTGTGTATACTAAATGGAGTGTGTGTGACATGTGCTCTGGTACGTGTACTAAATGGAGTGTGTGTGACATGTGCTCTGGTGTGTATACTAAATGGAGTGTGTGTGACATGTGCTCTGGTGTGTATACTAAATGGAGTGTGTGTGACATGTGCTCTGGTACGTGTACTAAATGGAGTGTGTGTGACATGTGCTCTGGTACGTGTACTAAATGGAGTGTGTGTGACATGTGCTCTGGTGCGTATACTAAATGGAGTGTGTGTGACATGTGCTCTGGTACGTATACTAAATGGAGTGTGTGTGACATGTGCTCTGGTACGTGTACTAAATGGAGTGTGTGTGACATGTGCTCTGGTACGTGTACTAAATGGAGTGTGTGTGACATGTGCTCTGGTACGTGTACTAAATGGAGTGTGTGTGACATGTGCTCTGGTACGTATACTAAATGGAGTGTGTGTGACATGTGCTCTGGTACGTGTACTAAATGGAGTGTGTGTGACATGTGCTCTGGTACGTATACTAAATGGAGTGTGTGTGACATGTGCTCTGGTACGTATACTAAATGGAGTGTGTGTGACATGTGCTCTGGTACGTATACTAAATGGAGTGTGTGTGTCATGTGCTCTGGTACGTATACTAAATGGAGTGTGTGTGACATGTGCTCTGGTACGTATACTAAATGGAGTGTGTGTGACATGTGCTCTGGTACGTATACTAAATGGAGTGTGTGTGACATGTGCTCTGGTACGTATACTAAATGGAGTGTGTGTGACATGTGCTCTGGTGCGTATACTAAATGGAGTGTGTGTGACATGTGCTCTGGTGCGTATACTAAATGGAGTGCGTGTGACATGTGCTCTGGTGTTTATACTAAATGGAGTGTGTGTGACATGTGCTCTGGTACGTATACTAAATGGAGCGTGTGTGACATGTGCTCTGGTACGTATACTAAATGGAGTGTGTGTGACATGTGCTCTGGTACGTGTACTAAATGGAGTGTGTGTGACATGTGCTCTGGTACGTATACTAAATGGAGTGTGTGTGACATGTGCTCTGGTACGTATACTAAATGGAGTGCGTGTGACATGTGCTCTGGTACGTGTACTAAATGGAGTGTGTGTGACATGTGCTCTGGTACGTGTACTAAATGGAGTGTGTGTGACATGTGCTCTGGTACGTATACTAAATGGAGTGTGTGTGACATGTGCTCTGGTGCGTATACTAAATGGAGTGTGTGTGACATGTGCTCTGGTACGTATACTAAATGGAGCGTGTGTGACATGTGCTCTGGTACGTATACTAAATGGAGTGTGTGTGACATGTGCTCTGGTACGTGTACTAAATGGAGTGTGTGTGACATGTGCTCTGGTACGTATACTAAATGGAGTGTGTGTGACATGTGCTCTGGTACGTATACTAAATGGAGTGCGTGTGACATGTGCTCTGGTACGTATACTAAATGGAGTGCGTGTGACTTGTGCTCTGGTACGTATACTAAATGGAGTGTGTGTGACATGTGCTCTGGTACGTGTGCTAAATGGAGTGTGTGTGACTTGTGCTCTGGTACGTATACTAAATGGAGTGTGTGTGACATGTGCTCTGGTACGTATACTAAATGGAGTGTGTGTGACATGTGCTCTGGTACGTGTGCTAAATGGAGTGTGTGTGACATGTGCTCTGGTACGTATACTAAATGGAGTGTGTGTGACATGTGCTCTGGTACGTATACTAAATGGAGTGCGTGTGACATGTGCTCTGGTACGACGTATACTAAATGGAGTGCGTGTGACATGTGCTCTGGTACGTATACTAAATGGAGTGCGTGTGACATGTGCTCTGGTACGACGTATACTAAATGGAGTGCGTGTGACATGTGCTCTGGTACGTATACTAAATGGAGTGTGTGTGACATGTGCTCTGGTACGTGTACTAAATGGAGTGTGTGTGACATGTGTTCTGGTACGTATACTAAATGGAGTGTGTGTGACATGTGCTCTGGTACGTGTACTAAATGGAGTGCGTGTGACATGTGCTCTGGTACGTATACTAAATGGAGTGTGTGTGACATGTGCTCTGGTACGTATACTAAATGGAGTGCGTGTGACATGTGCTCTGGTACGACGTATACTAAATGGAGTGCGTGTGACATGTGCTCTGGTACGTATACTAAATGGAGTGTGTGTGACATGTGCTCTGGTACGTATACTAAATGGAGTGTGTGTGACATGTGCTCTGGTACGTATACTAAATGGAGTGTGTGTGACATGTGCTCTGGTACGTATACTAAATGGAGTGTGTGTGGCATGTGCTCTGGTACGTATACTAAATGGAGTGTGTGTGACATGTGCTCTGGTACGTGTACTCAATGGAGTGTGTGTGACATGTGCTCTGGTGTGTATACTAAATGGAGTGCGTGTGACATGTGCTCTGGTACGTATACTAAATGGAGTGCGTGTGACATGTGCTCTGGTACGTATACTAAATGGAGTGTGTGTGACATGTGCTCTGGTACGTGTACTAAATGGAGTGTGTGTGACATGTGTTCTGGTACGTATACTAAATGGAGTGTGTGTGACATGTGCTCTGGTACGTGTACTAAATGGAGTGCGTGTGACATGTGCTCTGGTACGTATACTAAATGGAGTGCGTGTGACATGTGCTCTGGTACGACGTATACTAAATGGAGTGCGTGTGACATGTGCTCTGGTACGTATACTAAATGGAGTGTGTGTGACATGTGCTCTGGTACGTATACTAAATGGAGTGTGTGTGACATGTGCTCTGGTACGTGTACTAAATGGAGTGTGTGTGACATGTGCTCTGGTACGTGTACTAAATGGAGTGTGTGTGACATGTGCTCTGGTACGTATACTAAATGGAGTGTGTGTGACATGTGTTCTGGTACGTGTACTAAATGGAGTGTGTGTGACATGTGCTCTGGTACGTATACTAAATGGAGTGCGTGTGACATGTGCTCTGGTACGTATACTAAATGGAGTGTGTGTGACATGTGCTCTGGTACGTGTACTAAATGGAGTGTGTGTGACATGTGCTCTGGTACGTATACTAAATGGAGTGTGTGTGGCATGTGCTCTGGTACGTATACTAAATGGAGTGCGTGTGACATGTGCTCTGGTACGTATACTAAATGGAGTGCGTGTGACATGTGCTCTGGTACGTGTACTAAATGGAGTGTGCGTGACATGTGCTCTGGTACGTATACTAAATGGAGTGCGTGTGACATGTGCTCTGGTACGTATACTAAATGGAGTGCGTGTGACATGTGCTCTGGTACGACGTATACTAAATGGAGTGTGTGTGACATGTGCTCTGGTACGTGTACTAAATGGAGTGTGTGTGACGTGTGCTCTGGTACGTATACTAAATGGAGTGTGAGTGACATGTGCTCTGGTACGTATACTAAATGGAGTGTGTGTGACATGTGCTCTGGTACGTATACTAAATGGAGTGTGTGTGACATGTGCTCTGGTACGTATACTAAATGGAGTGTGTGTGACATGTGCTCTGGTACGTATACTAAATGGAGTGTGTGTGACATGTGCTCTGGTGCGTATACTAAATGGAGTGTGTGTGACATGTGCTCTGGTACGTGTACTAAATGGAGTGTGTGTGACATGTGCTCTGGTACGTGTACTAAATGGAGTGTGTGTGACATGTGCTCTGGTACGTATACTAAATGGAGTGTGTGTGACATGTGCTCTGGTACGTATACTAAATGGAGTGTGTGTGACGTGTGCTCTGGTACGTGTACTAAATGGAGTGTGTGTGACATGTGCTCTGGTACGTGTACTAAATGGAGAGTGTGTGACATGTGCTCTGGTACGTATACTAAATGGAGTGTGTGTGACATGTGCTCTGGTACGTGTACTAAATGGAGTGTGTGTGACATGTGCTCTGGTACGTATACTAAATGGAGTGTGTGTGACATGTGCTCTGGTACGTGTACTAAATGGAGTGTGTGTGACATGTGCTCTGGTACGTATACTAAATGGAGTGTGTGTGACATGTGCTCTGGTACGTGTACTAAATGGAGTGTGTGTGACATGTGCTCTGGTACGTATACTAAATGGAGTGTGTGTTTGCTTGTAGGGGGAAGGGCCGGCCGAGGAAGAGAGGGTTTGTGGGTACTCCTGTCATTGTGGACCACTTGGCACAACTGAGGAGGAAGGAACAAGGATTCTCAACAGGGTATGTCTGTCTGTTCGTCTGTCTGTCTGTCTGTTATACCAGCGTGTTGCATATTACACTTGAGAAGCGTATGTTTGTATGTGCACCATTAGTTTGTGTGTGTGTGTGTGTGTGTGCGTGTGTGCGCGCATGTTTCCATTTTGGAGGGCATGTTAGTACCGTCCCTATAATACAGTGCTTATCAAGTGGTACTATATGTGCTCTGTGCTAGCTGTTATGAGAGGTGTGCAGATATAGGTGGATGGTACATTGCAGTGTCTGTTGCCTTTGGCCCTACACAGACCTCATTCTGGCTATACGACAGTGGCACTGGTGGTGAAGGGGGGAGTGGCACTGTGGGACTGGGCGGGGTTCACTCCGCTGGGGTCTCATCTGATGATGTATCCTCCACACCTGTTATACACCACATGATGTGTTAGCCTATCAAGCACCTCCAAACCACATTGTGAGACAGCTCTACACCATAGGGAAGTGTGTTATGTGTTTGTGATCCTACCCCTATACTGCACTGCTTGGGGCACTCAAAGTGGGCTACTCATCAGTGATGGGAGGACTACCTAATTGAGTTGATGTAGAATTATTTATTGTGACCGACTTATTTACTAATTGTATGGGGTGGTATACAGTGCTAACTGCTATTTACTACTACAGTCTACAGTGGAACATGTACAAAACAGCCACCTGTGGGCCAGTTCTAGCTGACCTTTTTAGAGAGGTGGCTGCTCTACAGAGGTAGATTGCAATGTTTTAGTGCCATTTGGGAACTGGGAGGCTGGCTGTATTAGAGAGGTGGCTGCCTAACACAGTGACCATCACACTGCCCATGTGAAAGGGGATTTATACATGTTCCACTGTACTACAGCTAACAAACAAATGCATGTGTTCACTTATATTGTCTGACTCTTGTTGTGTTTGGGACCATCCTTTACTCAATACTCCTCAGCACCTGTTCAATGTGCCTTCAGTGTCATCAGGAGAAGATAATCGTGTCTTCCTCCCTCACAGTCACACTCTAAACTCCTCCACACGACAGCATAGGCACTGGAGGTGTAGCCAGGAGGAAAGCCCTCTAATTCCATGGGAGGAGTGATCTTAAGCTGTATTGACCAATTCCCAACGTGCAATATTGAGTCCCTTGATTCCCCAAACACATCAGACCTCACCAATTAATGTGGTAATTAATTTATGTAACACACTACATTTCACTGAGTATGTGGTTTCATTAATTAACTTGTGCTGGACACATTCTCAATGTAGCACTTAAAGTAATTTTTATTATAAGGGCTGGTTCTCCTCGGGTCGCAGGTGCTGCGGTTTGCCAGGGGGTGGAGGGGGCTTCTTGCCTGATTTGCCTTTGCCTTCTGATGTCTTCACTTTGCCCAATTTCTTGTTAAGGTCGGCCATGAAGTTGTCTGCTGACTGTTGAGAGGTGGAGGTCCGTCTTGGCTCAGCACCTGCTCCACCTCTGCCGAGTTGCTTCTTTTGGGAGGTGCTCTTTTGAGGGGCATGAGTGGGTGATTGCCAAGGCTCTTGTGCACGGTTATACTTGGCCTTGTCAGAGCCTCCCTTATCCTTTGTTCCAATGTACTCCCCTCCTTCAGCCAGAGCTTGCTCCTTCAGTCTCTGCTGAATCATGTCACCCATCTGTTCTGTTGTAAAACACAGATGAGGAAGATGGGGTTAGTACAGTGGACCTCCTCATAAAGGACCCTTAAGTCAGGACACCTCTCTAAAGAGGACAGTGGCTACTGTCCCAGCTACATGGAGATGTTGGCTAAACTACCTCTGAAATACATAAGGCACCTGACATTGCCTACTTTCCCAGCTACGTACATAGAAATGTGTACAAAACTACCTCTGAAATAAGGACACCTCTCTATTGAGGACAGTGCCTACTGTCCCGGCTACATGGAGATGTTGACTAAACTACCTCTGAAATAAGGGCACCTCTCTAAAGAGGACACAGTGCCTACTGTCCCGGCTACATGGAGATGTTGACTAAACTACCTCCGAAATAAGGGCACCTCTCTAAAGAGGACAGTGCCTACTGTCCCAGCTATATGAAGATGTTGACTAAACTACCTCTGAAATAAGGGCACCTCTCTAAAGAGGACAGTGCCTACTGTCCCGGCTACATGGAGATGTTGACTAAACTACCTCCGAAATAAGGGCACCTCTCTAATGAGGACAGTGCCTACTGTCCCAGCTACATGGAGATGTGTACTAAACTACCTCCGAAATAAGGACACCTCTCTAAAGAGGACAGTGCCTACTGTCCCAGCCCACTTCTGAGGACTGCAGGCCAATTACAATATGAGGCAGAGACAAGGACAAGGCTGAGGAATTGTATGTATCTTGCGGAACTCCTCAAACAGCTAATGGTCCTGTACACCCTTTGTAAACTATTTCTAGGGCGGCTAACCTGGATCCCAAGCATAGTCATAGAACGGGTCTTCTTCATCCATCCCTTCCTTGACTGCGCTCAGGCTCCCACCAAGGGGGGGAGAGTCAGGGCAGTGTTCCATGAACTTCTTCAAAAGATCCAGGATGTCTGATCCCAAGAAAGCCTACAGGAAATATCCAAGAGGAGAGAGTGAACACACAACGTGCTCTAGATGGACTGTGGTAGAGTTGGTGTCTGAAGTGGTACAACAGGCTGGGAGAGAAGGTCTGTGTGTGTCAGAGGGTGACTGCAGAGTGAGGTGTGGTCACTAGCAGAAGTGCTACCTGCTGTGCTCCAGTCCCAGTACAAACATACGCAGGCCGTGCCACTCACAGTGATTCCATCAATCCTGTAATCATTTCCCTCAGTCTTGATGAGGTGGTGAGATACCTTATAACTGCTGCTCGGCTTGTCCAGTTTCCTATATATTAAGGTTAAGAAGAAATAACAACAACAAACGTGTCAGTTTTAGAAGTATACGTATTTCAGTAAATATTTGTTAAATGATACTGGTCCAAGATTCTCTCACGTGAAGTTAAATACATAACCTTCTGTTCTGTTCTAAAGTGTCTACAGTGGTATTCTTACTATCCTACACATTTTCCACCAGTCACTTGAAGATAAAATGTGAGGTTTATGTGTGGATCGATGCACTGTGTGGAGCTGCACAGACTGCTCACCTGATGCTGAGAACATGGCTCCCCCTGTTGTTCTCTCTCAGTCCAAACACACATCCCTTCTCCTTCATCAGCAAAGCTGTCGCATCATCGCATGTCATGGCTCTGAGATACCATCTACGAGTATTGTATACAGAGGGGGAGCGGGGGAGAGGGGGAGTGGGGGAGAGGGGGAGTGGGGAGGAGCGAGGGTGAGGGTAAAATGGGAGGGGCAAGGGGGAGGGATGAAAGGTGAAAGGGAGGGGGAGGAGTAAAATGTGAGCAGGGAGGGACGGGGAAATCTTGTAAATCTTGCTACGGTACATGTGTACTTGCACTAGAGTGCCTGCTCATGCTTGTTCACATCTAGTAACACTAAACACTTGTTGCAGTGCCTCTAATCATACAGCAGGTTAGACAAAGACAGTAAACACTGCTAATTTGTGTCAAGAAAGGATCATATCACCTTGGAAAGTGGGAAGGGAATGGAATGAAAGTGTATGCAGGGCAGGTGTGAGTACACACACACACGCATGCAAACACACACACACACACACACACACACACACACACTAACTCACACACACGCACGCACACACACACGCACACACACACACACACACACACGCACACACACACACACCTCTTGTGACACTAGGGCTCTGTCAAACACAGTGGAGTCCTTCAGTGGTAATGGCAGCTTTGCTACTGTAACACCTGGCATGGAAGGGAGTGGGGGAAGTAGTTCCTTTTGGTCCACGTCAGCTGACTCCTGTGGGGGGGGGGAATGACACACAAGACAATTGTGTGACGGGTACACAATTTACACATGAGTAATGTCAACGCGCACACAATCACACACAGAGCGGACAATAACAGCAACTGATGGCTCAGGTCTAATTGCTCTGAATTAAACTCATATCAAACACAATTCCAACTAATTCTGTGAGTGTGCATCATGTTTCATAAAGGATACACTCAGTGCTGTGTGAGTTGTATCACATGAAAGGACTTGTTGACAAAAGGGACAGCAAAACTGGCCAACAACCACTTCTCTCTGTTCAATCACTAGCTCATTCGCTAACTCACTTCAAAGTACAAGTCTCCTCACACTACAGCAGGCCCCCACAGGCAGGCAGGCACCCGTAACTCGTTCTTACTATCACTTATCATTAAAAGCTACTTTCCGCTTCCGAGCGTAAGCGCCTCATCATGTGCACGGATGTAAGTAATGTAGATTGCACAATATCGGAAGCGGTTAAAAGTAAAACCCACTGAACGTTAACCCGACGTCGACCAAATCTGTGATGGGCGATGGAAGATGCCTGTAGTTCAGAGACAGCCCTGAAGAGGGGCGCAGACAGGGAATCAAGACGGAGTACTGACTCAGATAGTCCTACTCGCAAGAGACGGAGACTGAATGATGAGCAGTCAGGTCATTTCCCGTTCAAGAATGAAACGTGAGTTAAATCATAGACCGGTTAGACCATAGATGGTTAGACCCTTAGCTAGCTAACTGCGCTTTGGCCCTGAATCTGGTTAATCTGGGCGAACTGGCATGAAAGTCAGTGTTGTTTGTTTTCATTGACAATACGGTAGCTATGTATGTGCGTAGTGTATCATATCTATGGTAGCGAGTCCAAAAGAAAAGAAAAGGTAACGCGATCTGAGAATACTGTAGTACAGAATTGAAGAGCAGTCATCAATCAATTGATTGATATGCTTACTTCTTTGGCTACTACTGTCTGTCTCCAGACATGTCCTTTCAAAAGTAAACGCTACCGTAGCCATTTTGCAAAATGGCTGCCAATAAGAACTGTGGTACCCCAGGGGGGGTTGGACAAGGTCCTGAGATTGTACAATACCAGCACCTTAATAATTGCACTCCTGACATTCCAATCGCATCTCTGTGTATTAGCTCGCTGTCCTTCAAGGCCGAGTGTGCATACCCTGAGCTATGGCAGGGCCTTGTACTGCATTCGCGCCCCTGGTATGACCTGTACGTATGCAGCCAAGGAGCCATACGGTGGATTGGGCATAGTTGTCGGACTGCTTTCATAATTGAGTTGTTACAAGTTATTGCAACGTTTCTTGAGGATTGCCAGCACGCTTAAGCCATTTCTATGTAGCATCCCTGCTGTCGAATGTAACAAATTGTGTACAGAACCAAGACGATTGCGTGGACGTGGCTGCCAGTTGCACTCCAATTGCAGAAGCAGTCAACCTAACAGTCTTGCAGTCCTGACGTGATCAATGAGGACTTGCTACCAGCTTGTAAAGAGTCACGTCCACAGCAGCACTTGCTCAGTACTCCAGATTAGGCTCCATCTGTCTCTTAGCCAGCATCAGCGAACACTCGTACACCGGCGTTGTAAAATGCTTGCAAAACCTATCTAGATACTGGGGAAGGGCGGGGAAGGGTCCATTTTCTGAAAGCCCTTGTCCAACTATGTGCTCAAAAGCACAGAAATAAGCGATGCAACGTGTTTCTCGCAATATGTCTGCTCTTAGCTAGTATAGGTAAATACACAGTAAACCTATTGAGGGCTAACGGTATATATTATCGCTGTCACAATTGACTATCAGATGTTATCTGCAGAGTTTCAGAAGTGATTTAGGATACTTCAGGCTGTTTCTGTCTTCGACGTGGCCACATGGCACAATAAATACTGAACAAATTTTCCACAGAAGACCGACAGCTGAAGCAGTAGTTGCTTACGAAAATCAAAAACCTACGCCCCAATTTAACTGAATTGTGTTAAGATCTATTTACGGCTTGAAGGGACACGCGAAACTCCCAAATCAGTGGTAAACTGTAAGCAAAAAGCTTGAAATTTAAGAGAAAGCAAGTTCTTACGAGAAGATTCGAAATACAGCTCAAGAGCTGCAATTTCATACCTGCTGTGAAGGGAACAGTTGAGAATGCACTTGTGGCCAAAACAATTTTGATTATATGTTGTTGGTGCTGCAAACTGTTACATTACTTCCGTTCATTGGGATTATGCAATAATTCACGGTCATGAATATTTTTTGACATGCTATCTATGGTATATAGTTACCTACTAGGCTAATGTAGGTCAATTTGGGGTGAACTTGAGCCAGCATGTCACCAGCTGCACGAAATAGAAGATATTAGATAGCTACAATGTTTCACCTGATTACAGACGCCTGAAGCCCCCCTAGCCTCGTACCCAGTCCCTATTTCCACTCCGACTTCCGCTCGGGAGGGCAATATTGACCTCCCAAGCGGAAGTCCGAATGGAAATAGGGACTGGGTACAAAGCTATTCCCCCCCCCCCCCCCCCCCCAACATACGCACTGCTTGATCCCCTGATCACCCATCAAATATTCACACCCTAAATGCACTGTGCCATGGCTATAGTTAGGTTGTTACTAAGAATAAGTGGCATTGTTTCTAATTTGAAGCACACAAAGTGTTTTCTGTATGATAACGGCTTGACTTAGTCCTGCACAATTCTGAACTCTTACAATATCCTACACTTTACCAGTGCAATTACTTGTCTCTCTGATGTATTTTGCATTTACCAGTTTTGTATTGAAAGTTGACGACTATGCAATTTGTATTAGCATCAATTTACCACATTCCTCTACTGACAGTTGTCCGAGTGACTTTGATAATGAAGCAAAGATTGTACATTAATTTCACTGAATCCTGCTTCATGTAATGATTCAAAGAAAAAAAGTGTTTAGTTTCTAAAAGGTACAGAATAGTGGCTGTATTAGCTGGCCTAGGTACAAGTGGCTGCTGTGATATGGCCATATGCATCTTATGTTAGTGCATTCTTTTCTCTTGAATAAATTTATGTTTAGTGCTGTATCTAGAAATCTCCTCACGACGGGGTGAAATGGAGGTTTTCAAAATTAAGGGGGGAGGGGTGACACAAGAAGTAGGGGCGTTCCTAATGTTGGTTCCTGTCTTCTCTTCTTCACCTTGTGTCCAGGGTTTGTTTTCTGCAGTTTGCCTACGTCATCACTGGGTTGGCACCCAGGATCCTATTGGATTTGTTTAAAGCCCAAATCATCAGAAACATTGCCTTCAAATCCAACTTTCTTGCTTGGGATGACAGTGAGCAGCAGCATGAGTGGCTAAAGAAGGAAAATAGGCAGAGCCCATTTTACAAGGATTATATCTGCAAGGCAGTTCAGAATAACGATGCATGCTCGTGGGATGTGACTACTCTGAGTGCCGTATTGGGAACCATAATGGAGCCTGCAGAAGAACCCTCTAAACTATCAGTGAAGTATGTGGGAGGCAAAAAGAAGGCACGCTTTCAGGTGGTGGTAAGAGAGAATACCCGATGCAAGTCATGGCATGGGTTCAGAGTCAACATCCGGAATCCTTCTAACTCAAACGTGTACCAGTGCAGAGTATCAAAGGTGGAGGAGACACAGTTTGAAGTTGTTTCCACAGAGAAGGCAAATGATTGGGAAGAACAACTGGAGAAAGAAGCTGATGTTTTCTTGCCACTACAAGAGGTGGAGGCGGTAGTAGCAGCTCTGCGAACCTCACGGAACACCCTTTTTCACAGGTCAACACCTGAAATGAGCAAGATCGAGCTCGAGGAGTTCATGGAGTACTTCCACAAAGCTATGTGCTGCCCATCTTTTGATGACAGAAGAGGCCTATACTTGCAGGAGATCGAGGAAACAACTAACTGTGAGTTATTTGTTGGCGTACTGAAAATGTGGTAGCGTGAGTATAAGGAGCTGTAGACCTTTTAGCTTTGGGCAGTGTCACACAAGCCATAGTTTGGGTTTCTTGTTCATGTTGGGAAATTGTAATTGGTGATCACTGCCAATGACACAGTGACAAGGGGACATTAGAAAAAATGGAGAAACTCTCAGTATAGACATAGCAGTTCAACAGAGCCAATTGCCAAGGACCAGTAAAGCAGAGTGAACAGGATATTTAGGGTTAGGGGTCAACTGAAGACTAGCTGGTCATAAACTTTCTCTGCAGTGTGCAAGAGTGTTCCTGCTTGGACGAAAATTGCCAGAACATGATTAACAAATCTGTAGCTTCACATGCTGACTTGCCGCTTCTGCTTAGTATAGAAATGCCTCCATTGTTCTTTATTGTAGCTTTGTATGCACAAATTTAATTTAAGTAAGAGTTGACATAATGTATTTGACAGGTGGTGATGGGACGTATACTGTATATGGCTGCAAATTGTGATTTATCTCCAATGGACACATTGAATAGTATAGAACATACCTCTCCAAAAGATATCATTCTTTTGTTACTCACTAGTGCATACCATTAAGTACACTGCATGGCTACACTTCTCACATCAGAGAATGATTACTTACGTGGGAATTTTCAGTGTAGAACTAATTTAAAAGCTCTGTGCTAGTAACAGTGACACCTCTTGGCTGCATAGCAGCCGGCACCAAACACCTACATCTTGTTCAGGCTTGCCCTCATGATGATTATTACCATCTAGTCTATACTGTATATCAGATAGCATTGTGTGGAATGGCTGGGCTGCTGTCATAGTCTTGCGTAGCCAGGACTGTTGCCTCCGTTTCCACTATTGCATCATAAAATGAAAATGAAGGGAGAAGCAATTTGGGCTACGAGAGGCTACTGCTGTCACAAGTGCAATATGGCTTCAATGCAAGCGAATACCTATTTCATCCCTTTTCTCTTCCAGGTTGGGCTCTAGCTAGATTCATGTGGCTGAACACTGTCTCTGCTTCCACTATTGTACGGTGACCCTGTGTGAAGGAGGGTTGTGCAATAGCAGCAGTGGTAGAAAATGGCTGCCTAAATGAGACTAGGTAGTCTGGCGGGCCAGACCCTCCTTCCGCGGGGTGGAGGGGCTGACTAGAGACTAGGGCACAAATACGTTATGTAACTTCAATGCAAATGTGTGAATCCTATCCTAGGGGCTTTAAATGCTACATGACAGATTGAAAAATAACTAACTTTTCTCTGATATGAGAATGTAGTAGCCACAAAGGAGTCCGGTAAGTTGACACCCAATCATAGTGTTAGTTTTTGGTGGAAGGAATGATTACTTGTGAATTTCCAGTGTAGAACTAAAGCTCTGTGATAGTACTGCCACAATGTTTTCACAGTACACGTTCCACTTGCATTCCACTCTGCAAGGTTACCATGCCTTAACACACTCTGTCTACCCTGTATCTCAAGAGTCCTGCTTACTTTCCAATCACAGCTGAGACCTTTAGGATGAAGCTCTTTGATGGCTCTATTGCTGCAAGGCTGTACAAGAAGGCAATGGAAGCATTGCAGCACTACATGGAAGGTGTGTATGTGTGTATTTGTTTGCATTTGTGGGTACTAGCAGACATACCTGCCTTTCAGGTGGGTCTTTCTGCGTGCTCAGTGCACGTTGGCTGGATGTGACATCATATTCTTATGGCAGAATGAAATATTGTACCTTATCAAGGGCTGCAAGAGTAGTTAAAATGGCATCTCAGCCTGTGGAAAAAAAGGAAGTACGCTTTCAGCTGCAGGGCAGCTAGGTGAACGGCACCCCTCTAAGCTAATGTCCCCCCCCCCCCCCACTCTCTTAACTGGCATGGCTTGTATCAAGTCCGCCAATGACCGGTAGTGGAAGGGCCGGTTGATAATCTTAAAAAATTGCATGTTGGCCCGTGGAGAACGGACGAAGGACATCTTGTCTTCGACTGCAAGGCAGCTAGGTGAACGGCACCCCTCTAAGAACATGCTCCCCAGTCCCTCAACTGGCATGGAGTATCTCGAGTTGATTCCCTGGGTATATGCATGTGTGTATATATACATGTGTATATGTAGTGTGTGTGTGTGATGCACGAATTTACAATGTATGTAGGGGCAAAATGACAAAACTTCAGCTCCTGACACTTGTGGTTGTGTATAATGTACTGTGTGTATTAGATTGTATGTAATAATGAAAGGAGTCATCTTGTACAATGCTTCCCGGTAATGCTGTATATGGAATGTTTGTGCTGTGATTCTTGTTCATGTAGAGCTGCAGGAGGAGAGGGGACAGCAAGGAGAGGAGCTCTTGAGGAAAATGGAGACTCTGAGAACAGAGTTGTTAGGTGATTTGCTCTCTATTTGTGATCAGTTCATGAGTGTGTCTGGCCATGTTGAGCATGTGAGGTACCAAAGTGGCACAGTTGGCATGATTCAGACTATTCCTACTCTATTAATGTACATAGGCACCATTGAGCGCCTTGAACACACAGTGGAAGACCATGATCACATGCTGGAAGACCATGACCACAGACTGGAAGACCATGACCACAGGATGGAAGACCATGACCACAGGATGGAAGACCATGACCACAGACTGGAAGACCATGACCACAGGATGGAAGACCATGACCACAGGATGGAAGACCATGACCACAGACTGGAAGACCATGACCACAGGATGGAAGACCATGACCACAGACTGGAAGACCATGACCACAGACTGGAAGACCATGACCACATGCTGGAATACCATGACCACAGGCTGGAAGCTTGTGAAAGAAGAGGGGAAGACACTGAACGCAGAGTGAATGAACATGATGAAGGTATGTTTGTCACCACTATTCCAAAGCAGTTACATCCTCTACCGTGCAGTGGAGACACATGTGTGTTTGACGTCGCATCTGGGTTACCTAACTTTCCCTGTTCACACAACCACTGTTAATCTGGATTGAGATTCAAATTTAAATGTGGATTAGGACTGATCTGTTCACATGGCACAATGTGCTGTTGTGTAGCAATGCTGACATTTCGTGGTTAATGATGCTGACATTGTCTAGTGTGATTAAAATGGCAAACCTGGGGAATTTTCCTTTATTCCAAAGTTTCCAAAGAATGCTTTTCTGCCCCCAAAGTCTTGAACAGTACTGTTGTTTTAGGGTCAATCCCTTACTCTCTGCATGTGTTCTACCATCTTTTCAGACATCGAATTTGGATCAGGATTCTGCTCCGGAGCAGGAACAGTTAATCTAGATTGACCTGATTGAAACCATATCGGATGCAGATGAAGGTGGCCATATGACAGTGGGGACTAATGTGCAGTCCGAGTCCGACCATGTATCAAAGAGGGTGATCCAAAAAGCAGACAAACATCGACGGTCAAGACAGTCACTGCTTCAAGATGGTCTTGCAAGAGAGTACTTACGTAGGCTTTCTACCAATACAGTATTACTTAAACATGTTCTATAAACATTATTCGATCCTTGGAGATACGGCAAAATATATATGCAACAAGACGATTATGAGCTTAGCAAAGAGGAGAGTCGTGAGCGCCGCCATTTTACAGTGGCTGCTTTGCAGCATGTTTACATTTCAAGCTGTAATTACCCCGCGCGATTGCACAAGGGGTGAAGTGATTGGTTCTGTCGTTGTTGTCGTCGTCGACACAAATTTTGGCGTATCTCAACAGCAAGGCACCTGCGCTACTTGTAAGCGCCATGTAGGGGTTGCCACTGGTGGAAAACTAGCTCCAGCTCCTTCAAATTAATTCAATACCACTGGTGTTTGCAGCACTTGCCGACTAAGTGATGTTTTATCTTGGCTACCATTTTTTGTCAGGAATGTAGAATGGCGGAGCCCAAATAGTAGGCAGCTATATATATATACCTACGCATAGTGAATACGTAGCAGGCAGCTATACTACTTCTTGGTACTGTTCCACACTGTATGGTCATAGACTGTTTTGCCCAACATACAAAATAGAAATCACCACTTACACTACAGTAGAAAGGCTATAGCTAGCTAGCTACACAGATTAGCTAGCCACACATATATCATAGGTCACTGCACTCTATTGTTACTTGCACTGTATACAGTATGAACCCAGTGTCCATGTGTTTCATAACTAGCATGTCATACATTATATACACTTAATGCTTTCATTCCTATCTTCTTGTTCACGCTTTTGCTTCTATAGTGCTAGATAGCGCGGGGTATGTACTCTATGAGTACTCTAGTTCGCAAGATAGCACTTTGACAGGCTTTTGGTGTTCACCAACCAGCTAACACATGTTTATGAATGTATTTTGTTTGAACAAAAGACAGCAAAATGGCAAGGAAGATAATTTTAAGTGTGCCAAACAGTAGACCTCAAGCGCCGCCAAACACCTCTTCAAGGTTCTGTGTCAGTAGAGGTCGGGATTCACTGTCTTCTTGCCCTCAGAATTGTCTGCAAACCGTCTGGCGCTAGTGTGACCATCAAACACCGAGGTGCTCTAGGCTCTTGCGCAATGCTTCTGGCAATGGGTGCCCAAGAGAAGCGTGCCAGTTGCCTCTGAAGGTCTTTAGATCAAGATGCCATTTTTCAATGACCCTGACCACACTGTCTGCCAAGTTCTACGTCAGTTTGGTTCAGTGGCCCAACAACTGATGGTTGTTTGAAGGTGCAGATGGGACAAGCCTTGGCTGAAATTAGACTGTGAGCCATTTCAAAGGACATCCATGGTCGTGGTTATTTGCCTGTCATTTTCCATTACTGCATGGTTAGCTTTTGGTTGGCGTTTCTGAGTTTGTGGCTTGTCGCATAGCCCAGTTGCTAGCTGTCATTTCAGCTCCGCTCAATAAAAGTGAGGGCCATTCACTTGCATTGCTGTCCTGTGGCTGTGGCAGTGTATCGTATCTGAGCTTATACACCATAGCTAACAGGTGTAGAAACTAGAAAGATTAAGAATTTCTGCAAAATAATAAGGATGTAGGGATTGCATATAACATACAGAAGGATGTGTGGGAATGGCATATATAGTAAAGAAGAGAGAAGAGTTTTTATACAGTGGAGCATATTGTCCATAGTCCCTACATTCAGATGTGTAGGACTATGCGGTGCAACACTGTTGTATGTATACAGGGGCTATAGCAATGTACATGTAGATCTGCTGTGCTACAGGCATAGCCAGCATTTCACTCCTGATCACCTTTCCACCCTACCCTCACACCTCCCACCCTATGCCTCAGCTAATACATCCTGCAAGTACCCACCAATCCCTACCAGTGCCCTAAGCACAGCAAGTAGCCCACCCACCCACCCCAACCTATACCATGCACCCTACCCACCCACCCACATCCCACACTGTGCTAAACACCCTGCCAATTCCTTACAAGGTCTATCATATTCATCCCATATGTCTCAATCTGTACCTTCACACAGCCCATGCACCCCAAGCTCTAGTTGGCCATGGTCAGCACACTAAGACTGCCTCTACTCTTCTATGCCCCTATGTCACTGAGGCAGTAGATGGCTGAAAAACAGGAGCTGTGATGGAGAGTGATGGGCAGGATGGGGTGGAATGTGTCAAGTAGAATGCTGCATGTGGAGCTATAGGGTGGGATGTGTGGCCGCAGTGTTCGGGTAGAGTGGGGTGTGTGAGGAAGGGAGGTACTGCTCTTGATTCGTGAGCGACGCTAATATGTACATAACTTCCCATTTGCCAACATTCTCTACACTGCATCCATCTCTTGCAGTGACAGCTCCTCACACATATTTACATGGAATACCTGCAGTTGTGTCTTTTCCATATTTAGCTACGTACACACATGAACCCCTAGCTCCACTAGTCTCATGCACTAGACATTCCATGTTGCTATGGTTTGGGGAGGAAGGGAAAACTAAACCGTTAAACTGCAGGAACGTCTAGTGCGAGACTATTCCTCCACCGTGTTCAAGGCACATGTTCAGGGTACAGTACCACTTCTGGTATTTACAAGCCTTACAGAAAGATTGTCCTTGACCATGTGCAACTAGCTGGCATTCCATAATGCGTACAGAAACAAGGGTTGTAACAATGTTTCCCATGAAAACAAGGACATATGTAGGGATAGTGCATGGTGTGTGCATTTGTAAAATGTATGTGTTCATGGAAACCACCTGGTAGAGAAAAACCTCAGAGACAAGGAGGGTACCCATTCCACGAACAGCCCAGGCCAACATCTGCTGGCTTCAAGACACTTTGGATACATTTTCACCATCCCTACATCTGGCAACACTTTGCCTCGCCTCCTACGCATCTTCCTCTAGACCACCAGGTAGATCCATGCATGACCTTTTCTCTGCTTTGCTGTGCTCTGCAATCCTAGCTATCTTCACCTACCACCCAGTTGGTCCCCACAAATGGCTTGCTTCTCTACCTTGCTGTGCTGTCCATTGATCCCCATCTTCTTTGGGGTCAACACTCACATCTGGCTGTATGTATCTGTCGTGATTGCTCAGACCATGACTAACCAACAAGTACTACAGCCACTGCTTGCTCCTACTGTTCACTACAATGCTGCATGGCTACAAATCCACACACCTACTTTCATGCCTTCACCACTTACAGTGGAACCCCACTAAACGGCCACCTCTATAAAACGACCACCTCTATAAAACGACCACCTCTATAAAACGACCGTCTTAAAAACAGGACCACTTTGGTCCCAGATCCATGTATACATGTTTTAATTGTAGTTCTCAGAATTAAGACCACCTCGAAAATAGGACCACTTTTCTCTTTGCAAAGCTACAAATACACATCTACTATATATAGCACAGCTGTCAGCCATTTTGTTTGCCCTCGCTAGTGCAGGAGCGTATTTTAATCACTAGGCGTTGCTCTCGACCAGGTGGTGTTTTAGTTGCTGGTTTTGCATTGTGTTTGTGCGTCGCTATTTAGCACACACACATATCTTAGTCACTGAACGTTGATCTTGACCACATGGTGTGATTCGTCTGAAGACTGGCATATCATGACTGAAATTTATTTTCTAGGTTATTGGCCAAGGGTTTAGCACTTTAGTGCCTGGTCTTCATAGCAGCGCTCGCATTGTTCACTTTGCCGTCAACACCTGTGAGGTTCAAACTCCTTAGCTATGTATTGTGGTCTTCAGCCTAGTCACATGCACCTGTGTGTGTACAACTGACTCTGTAATTGAAGGGCTTCTTCATTATCTCTAGTACGCTCATGTGCGCATACAAATTGGTTGTATACAGAGAAAGATGATGAGTTGGAATTGGCATACAGTAATAGGAGGTGTGACAAAATGTTGCTAGATGTATGGGTGGTAAAGATGTAGCTATCCAAAGTGTCTTAAGCCAGCAAATGTTGGGCTGTTGTAGGGAATGGACCCCTCCTTGTTTCTGAGGTTTTCCATCAGGTGGCTCATCCATGAACTCACACATATTTTGCAGATGCACATGCCACCATCCCACATCTGTCCTTCTGTTTGTGGGAAACGTTTTTACAACCCTTATGTATAGAACTTATGAGATACATCATAATTGTATGTATGTAACATGTGGTGATGATGTCTCCTTTACCTGTAGACATCCAGCACCATAAGGACTCACTCAGGGCAGGGCTCCAGAAGATCGGAGAGATATGTCTGGCTCTTAGTGGCGGTGCGTCATCTCACTGTTCTCAGCCTGTGTGTTGAAGCCAAATGCTGTACATCACATGTAGCACAACTTGGGACATCTGCAATCTGACATCTGTAATAGGCATGCAGTACCAAGCCACTCTGTGCATGTTGGTGATGCTCTCTCCTTTGTTCAGTAAGCATAGCCAGATGTATTAAATAACTGTAGTTAGCCTTAACACTAATAGGACTGCCAATTGCATGGAGCTGTTGTTTATAATTGTCTTTACATTGTTTTGAGCTCCACCTGACTCTACCTGTGTTGCTCCTTTGTGCACAGATCCCACCCCCAGTCCACCTGCAGTGGTCACCACTGGGACTAATGCAGTGAGTTGGTTGGCACTCCACATTGTTGTGTGGCTACTGGTAGTACTGTAGCATAATGTGTGTTTGTAGTGAATGAAATGTGCAAACTCTCTCAATCACCTGTACACGTACCTCATCCAGTGTAGTGCAAGTTTGCATGTGTTGTGTGTAAGCATAGACCTATGGTGTTAGTGTGTGGGTGTACACATGTGTGAACACAATTTGCTCCATTCTATCATTCTTCTGTGTATGGCATTGTTGGCAGTTACTGGTTTATGTCACTAGTACACATCCAACTAACAGTACACAATACTATACAATACACAGGTGTCAAGTGACCTAGTTAGACGAGATGTACCAAAATGGATACCACTGTCCCACTGTCCTGCTTTCCCACTCTTCCTCCTTTTGTCTGATTTTGATGAATTCTAGACAGGCTGTGAATGAGTCACACGTTCTCTTACACATGTGTTGGCAGATTCTGACCCAAAGATTACCCTGCATGATTCAGTCCCAACATTTCAATGAGTCCCCACTTTCATGCACAGTACTGTACCTTGTCCCTCTGTGGTCCACTGCATGGTTGACACCTATGTCAATGCAGTGATGTTCATGTCCCACCTCCTGTGTCAGTTCACAGTGTGCCATGAACTCCACTTTATTGCTGGCAATTAAACACACCAGCTATCCCCTACCCTCTCCCATCCTCACTATCACCCCTCCACACCCCCTGCAGGTGGAGGTGTGTCCTACCCTTCCAGAGCCACTTCAACATGTGAGGAAGCTTGCTTACAAGAGTTACCAGCGGCTGTCCCTCACTGAGGGCCCACGGAAGGTACAGTACACTAAAGTAGCTGTACTGAAGAGTGCCCCTAAAGCGCGACAGAAGAGAGACCTTGATCCGGGCACTTTCCTCAAACAATACCGGGACTGCGGCGTACGACTGTCAGAGGGAGCAACTGAAGAAGTGACAGTCGATGACTTTCTTCGAGCGGGATCTCAGCAAAACCGAATTCTTCACGGACAGCCTGGCACAGGTAAAACCACTTTCCTCAAACATTTGTGTCAGAAAGTAGCCAACAAAGAGCCGAGTGACTTCTCCCTCGTCCTATACTTCCCTCTACGTGACAAGGCCGTGTCACAAGCTCTGAAAAGCAGCACCACCCTGTATGATTGTAGTCTGGAGAGTCTCCTCCAGTACTACATCTCCGACAAGACCCGCTGTGCTGATGCTATTCGGGAACTGCTGCAGTGCCAAGGAAACAACGTCCTCATCATCTTGGATGGTGCAGACGAGGTGCACGGTCTTATGGACAGCCCCGAGGGATCCCTCCTGTCAAGCCTCATGGAGGGTCGTCTGCTTCCCCAAGCACACTTCATAGTGTCCACGCGTCCCGGCGGGTGCCCACTGCTACAAGAGCACAGCTCTCTCTTTTATGAGATGCTCGGATTTGATGACAAAGCAGTGAAGTCGTACGTGGAAGAGTTCTTTAAGAGTGAGCCAGGCAAAGGGGAGGCCATGTTATCCGATCTGATGGCCCGTCCAGACCTCATGGGAGGAGCCTATATTCCTATGAATTTGCTGATCTTCTGTTCCATCTACGAACATGGTGTTGCAGGCAGGTCGGTGTTCCCTGCAACCATGACCGAGTGCTACAAGTCCTTCATCGCCAAGGCTGTCACTCGAGAGAAGAAAAAACAGAAGAGAACAATCCGAATCGACCCATCTCTCGCCAACCTACCTCAGGATGTGAAGCAGCTCCTCTTCAACCTCGGTGAGCTTGCTTTCACAGGTCTCACCCAGGAACCTCCCGACTACATCTTCCAAGAAGATGAAGTACGCCGTGTCTTCCATGCCACAGTCAAGTATGACGAGATCCTGGATGATTCATTCTTTGGAGGCCTCCTTCACTTGCACCCCGACCAGGACGGTTCCTCAAGTACACTGAACTTCAGCCACACCACTAAACAGGAGTTCTTTTGTGCTTACCATCTCTCCCTGTTGCCTGAGGCGGAGCAAGCTGCCTTCTGGAGGGAGAACCGCCATAACCCCAAGTTCGCCGTTGTCCTCAGATATTTCGCTGGGTTAACACAGTTCAAGTCAGTGGAGGTCAGCGAGGCCATCCTTGCCACAGGCAGTGACCTGCCAGCAAAATGTGACTCTGACAATCCTTATCTTTTGTATGTATTTCATGCTTTGTTTGAGTCTCAGAATGAGTCTCTCACCCAGAGCATTGTCACTCAGTTAAACTGCTGTCTCACCTTTAGATTGTACCTCACTCCTTTTGACACCATGGTACTCTCTCACTGCCTCACCAAGTGCAAGCACCTGACTGAACTAGACATGTCATACCCACATTCCTTATCCCCCACCAGTTTCCATCATGTTTGTTCAGTTGTGCAGTGCAATCTTCTTTTACAGTCACTGACACTATGTGTGGACCAGTTCTCCACTGAAGGTGAGTGAATGGGACCACACTACTTGTTGGTGTAGTCCACTGTTGCATGGAGGTTGTGATTGTGTGACCCCTTCAGTTGTTGTCTCTTTAGCAATGGCAATGGGTGATTTACATGATAAATGACTATGTACAATCACCTGTTGCCATGGCAGCAAGTACTCTATGTCTTAATTCCCCCTGTATCCCTTTGTGTAGCTGTCAGATGTGTCTCTATTGTGTTCCTCCATTCTCCCTTGTTCCCCTTCCCCTATGGACGTAGATGCTAGAGCACTATGTAAGGCTGCTGGGTCACTAAAGAGGTTGAACCTGACAATGAATATAAAAGGAAGCTGCACTTCTGAGGCACTGGCTGAGGTCTTTGAACACAGACCATTGGAGGAGTTGGATCTTGCCCTCATATGTGCTGTTGAAGTAAGTAGTGCATGTTCACCTGGTTGGAGCAAGTGAAACAAACCCCTATGTAAATCACGAGGTAGCCCGACTCTACAATCTAGGCTGGCTTTGGGGCCTAAATGTCTGTTAGTTTGTCACACACCATACCTGTCCTAATTGCACCGTACGTTTCCTGTCCTCTGCCCTATGCTACAATGAGTGACGACGCTGAGCCACCAGAAGGGAGCTCAAAGGTGTGGCGGCTGCAGTGTGGCTAATGGCAATTAAGTGTATGTGTCCTAACTAGGCAACAGGCAGAAACTGCAAAGTAGGCAAAGCTTTGTCCCTGCCAGGCAAAGGACAGGGAAATTGATGTCTCTTGTAGTCAAGCAGACACTGAAGTGCAGGTACAGCGGTGGTCCTGCACAGGTAGGCTAGCTAGCTACGTATCTTAGGTAAACGGAGCGAATACTATCCTCATTTTCTCTTGCTTGGCTATTTTAAAAGTGCTGAAATGCCTGACAAGGTGTCTGAGCTATTTCATTACTCTTACGTATTCCAATACCTTTGTTCTTCCTGTACAGTATTAAACAAGATATTGCAGAAAGTGTGGGCATGCATGTAGCTATGCATGTATATGTACATGTGTGTGTGTGTACATGTCTGTATGAAGCTATGTGTGTGTAGATGTGGCTGTGTGTATGTACAAGTACATGTGTATGTGTGTATATGCTCACCCTGCAATGCCTTGCATTGGACTAGTATATAGTTATGTGGTGTGGACTCTGAAGGAGCGGTTATCAGGAATACACTGTGTGGCTTCCTCCTATTTATGCTGCTTCTTTCTACACTTGAGTTGTTTGAGTGCATAACATGTGCCATTTTACTCCCACTCTGAGGTGAAATGTGTGAAGCAGTTTGAGATGCATCACATTACATCATGGCCATTTGTCAGTGACCACACTAGACCTATAGCTCTGTTTGACTTCCTGAGTGTATGAATGCTCCATCTGTTCTCTTACTGTTGTCACTGTATGTTACGTGTGCAGGGTGACTGCAGTGTGTTGGAGAAGAAGGTTGCCCACTGTCAGCTGAAGAGACTTACGCTGTATGATTATTTCAACACCCTACTCCCTGTACTAAGTGGAGTCAAAGACAACCGTTCTATAACAGATCTTGATGTTGAAGGTGAGCCCATCACTACATGCCTCTAACTGTACTATACCACATAGGGGTATGTACATGTATGGGTTGGGCCCATACATGTACATACATTGGAAGCACTGCCCCTCCCCTTGCCACCCTTACACCCTCAAAGTGTGTTTTGGTTGTGTATAATCAGTGTATGCTGTGTTGCTCATTTGGGGACATGCTGAGTGGTAATTTGCAACTGTCTCTTAGCAACCACTGTCACTAAGCAACAGTTTGATGTTTAGGCAATGCATGGAGTGTTTGTCAAAGCAATGTCCAATCACCCCATTCTACTAAGTGGAGTCCAATTGAGTGGCGTACATGTGTAAAGTGTAAATGAATGTGTAGCAGTCCTGCTGTTTGTGAAGCCCCTCAAGGTCAACCCCATTCAATCTTGTGTACACTGTCATGCAGATCTCAATGATTGCTGTGTTTTTCTACCTTAGATCTGTCATCCAGTGATGAGACGTCTCCAGCTCTGACCACTTGTGTCCAGACCATGCCACAGTTGAGGACACTTGTCATCAGGTACATCAACCCTCTTCCAGTGTTACAGTCACTGTCACACAGAGGCTCCCCCCTGGACAGTGTCACAGTGGAGTACCTGCAATGGGTATGTACAGTGTACACCTATTCACATGCTACATCAGTGCTAGTTACTTAACTATTTGCCACACACACATGGAGACGTAGTACAGTAATCACTGTACTATGTGTCTGTGTGTGTGTCAAATACTGTAGCTTACGTATATTTAGGGGTATCCCCTGAGTGTTTATATCCCCCTCCCTCCTAAGGCTTCTTTACAAGGTGGTCTATTGTGCAATCACAGCAGGGGGAGGAGTCCAATGGACAGGACTCCCAATTATATGGTCCAGAGACCGATAGTGATTGCGTGTGTGTGTTAACATCCACCCCTCTATGCCAAGTTTCATTGACTATAGACACAATTACTATCGGTCTCCAAATTGTGTACAGTAATTGAGAGTCGATCCTGTCTGTTGAACTCCTCCCCCTGCTGTGATTCTGCTCATGATTCATTCCCATCATAAAATGTGTTTGCTTAATTGCTTGAAGTTTGATTGTGTTAATAACCTTCTGATCTTCCATCACCTACATTGGAGTGCCTGTGTACTTGTGCACATCCCCTCACCCATACATCCATCCAAATTCCATTTGAGTGTGGTATACTGTATGGAGCATTTGTTGGGCACATCTGCTGTATAAACACATCCCTATATCTTCTATTACATGCAGTAAGCACATTTTGTTGTTGGTTTTCTGCCATGTTTGTTAGGCACCTACCAGAACACTCTAATGAGCTCTATTGCCTGACATGTGCCTTACAGCATCTTTACCCAATGTGCAACCACACACACACACACACACACACACACACGCGCACACACACACACACACACCTGTCATGGCTCGTACTGTTGTTCTACAGGCAGTTGGTGTGTCTATTGTCATTTTGTGCATGTCACCAGTGAATGACACAAGTGATCTCGACACATGTCTGTTCATGATGGTGTTGTGAGTGGCCAGGTTGTCAGTCGGTAGTTGTAAGTAAGTCAAGTGACTTTTGATGTGACAAGCTGTTACACTGCACCCTATAGAGGTCATTCAGAACTCTGCTAAACAGAATAGGTCCCCTCCAGAAGTTCCCGTGAAGTAGAGAATACTGCGTACTAAGGAGCCCCAAAGTAGTCCATTAATAGCTGCTTAAAGTTAACATCCTCCTATGACCCCAATGACCCCTTCTAACCCCTCCCCCACCCCCCACCGCCCACACACAATCGAGCCCCCTAAGTCAGACCATACCAAGCACACAGTGCTGTATTTAGAAAGTTGGTGAAGGGGGGGAGGGGTGGGCAATACAATGTTAACATATGACTTGCCAAATTTTCAAGGGTGAGTAGACTCATCCCCTGTATCTCCACGTACAAAGGTCGTGCGTGTTTTTTGAGAGACAAGTGATCAAGTGCTGATCTGATTGGCCAGAAGTATTTGAGATACATTTAAGGTACATTGAGGCGAGCCAAGGAATCAGCCCAAAGATACCAGACCACCTTTCACGTTTTGGGTCATTTATAAAATGTCAGTTGGAGTGGGCTGTGGAGGAGACTGAACCTACCCCTGAAGCCATACCAATAGTGCAGTGTTTGTTGTTCTTGTAAGGTGTCACCTCAGTACCCCTGTGTTGTGTTTTGTACCTACAGTGGGAGTTGAGTGAAGAGGACTGGGCACAGCTGGAGGAGGCAGCCAGTTGTGCTCAAGTAGTCAAGGTGAAGGTGGATGTGTACAGCAAATTAAGCAATAGTGTGGACGACAATGTCTGCAGAGCTAGCAGAGCCCTGGCTGCTGGGTTCAGTAAGAACCCACTACTCACAGAAGTGGAACTGTTAGGGGTACCGAAGGAGTTAGTCGAGTCAGTGAGAGGAACTCTGTGCACAAACACCGCACTATCTGTCAATGTCAGTGACTGACGTGAACACCATTTTGTTTTGTCCCAATCACACAGCATTATGTGTGGGAACTAAGAACATTATTGTATTGTTCACTTGTTGTGTTGTTGTGTGTACATGTCCTTGTGTTGTATATAATAGTGTCAATGATGATATTGTGTGTGAACAAATTTAACGATAGCAGAAGGTAGCTATATGCATGGGGCAGTGCTGCGAAAGAACTCATGCACTACTCAGACGATTGAATGGACCAGCAACTGGTATGAAAGGTGGTATAGCTTGACTGTGCATGCATGATCATGTGACCAAGGCAACATGGCTGAAGGGAATTAATCAATCAATGAGACCTCATTAATATAATATAGTACATTACGTAAACATGCCCATGCAGTCATGTATAAATATACATAGGCTTGATTGCATCATTATACAGATCTACAGGTACAAGTGGTGCATGCATCACATGCAGTCTCTCAACATAGTCTGGAGCTGGAGGTGTACAACAATAGCATAGGGAACTCTGCTCAGAGTGAGTGGCACACTTCACTATAATAAACACTAACCCAACAACCTATTAAAGAACACCTGACAATGCACAGTTTGTGCAGTTGTCTACCAAACACAACACAGCAGAGACATCAAATCAAGTCTTGTCTCATGACAATAGTTCAGGTCTCTTGTCTTCCACCTTGAGCCTTTTCTCTGGAGGGAGAGCCGGTTCACTCTCCTTTGCAGCGACACTCTCAGAGGCAACCACTTCTGTTGTACAAGTTCCTACAGTGTCCACAGTGGCCTGACTTCAACACTGCTAGACGACACACCAACACTTTTCTCTGGAGTGGGAGGGAAAGGGAGAGGGGAGGGGAGGGTAGGGGACGGTAGGGGATGGGAGGGAAGGGAGGGAAGGTGGAGCAATGAGGAGGGACAGGAGGCTGAGGAGGGGGAGTCTCAAATGCACACTGCTTATCACCATTACAGCATTAAGTCAAAGTGGTCATATTTAGCAGGTGGTCTGCTAAGACAGGTTCACCAATTTTACAATGTTCATGATTTACAGTATCTACTGCATCAAAGCATTAATACATACACATCTAACACACACACACACACACACACATACACACACACACACACACACACCACACACGCACACACACACGCGCACGCATGCACACACACACGCGCGCACGCATGCACACACACACACACACACACACCACTAGTCTCATGGCCAGGTCCCTGTCCTCCACAGTGTGTACTGGTGCACATTGTGAGAATAGTACTGAGTAAGATAGGGATCTGGTCATGTGACCACCCCACACACCTGCACTGTGCAGCACACACAATCACTGGCAGTGGGATACACCATTCTACATACACTCACTGAGAGCACTCAATGTGGGCCTGCATTGCCATGGCAACCAGTTCCCTCGTGGTCATGTCCTTGGTAAGCTCTTTGGCCGAATGAGGGACCACCTCAGATGACCCTACCAATGGACAAGACATACATATTGTCAACTTCCTTCAATACCACTTCAATCAGACATGACCCAGTCTAACCACATAACACACACCACCATGTACAAGATGGTCCTACCACCTTAGTACACACACTGGGGTCCACAGTACAAAGGGGGAGGGGAAAATTGGAG
Source organism: Ianthella basta (assembly GCA_964019415.1). Lineage (NCBI taxonomy): Eukaryota > Metazoa > Porifera > Demospongiae > Verongiida > Ianthellidae > Ianthella > Ianthella basta. The sequence continues at coordinate 1,024,111 of OZ025884.1, forward strand.
GGCAACAAACTGCACATTGGGAATAAGTACGGTGTACTACAGTCTAACCACTTTTGGAGCACAGAACAGCTGCCCTCAACCATTTGACCCAAGTGTATATCACTCACTCCCTCCCTCCCTCTACCAACAACTACAGACTACTCTGACCTGCCATCTTCTCCATGTGTGCCTTAAGGACGTGTGTGGAAAAGAGTTGCATCAGTTGGTAGAATGGTGTCCCTCCTGGTGTGAGGAGCAGGGAGGCTGCAATGGGTGGCAGTCTTGAGGAGGGGTCCTCCTAGATGGAGGGGGAGGGGAGAGATGGTGTGATGAGGGCGGGGGGTGGGGGATCAAGGAGTCAATGACAGCCAGGGCCACATCACATTGTAAAGTGGGAATGGAGTGTAGGCGGTGTAGGTGTGGAGCTGAGGGGCAGGAGTAGAGGATGTGCAGCTGGCACTGGGGACCAAGAAGGGGTGGTGGGATGAGGACAGACCTAGCAGGGGACCCCACAGGAAGAAGAGGAGTCAGTATATAAACGAAAGGAGGAGAGGAGGGAGGAGAAGCAGCAGTACCAGTGGCCATGCTCAGAGCAGCCAGTCCCGAACAAGCAGCACACACCTTGGGCCTTGGGCTTCAACCCCTCACTCTTGTCATCTCCTCCCAGGAGAGCGGCAGGCAAACAGAACAGCACGCCTCTGGGAACAGCCAGCTAATGTCGATGGTGGACAACTATAATACTGATCATAATCTATGCTGCGACTTACACACGTGACAAAGTTAACGATTGCGCAATAGTAGGCGGGGTGCGGTTGAAGGGAACTTATGGCAAATATATATATAGGCAATGGAAGGCGCCTGTAGTTCAAAGACAGCGCTGAAGAGAGGTGCGGAATCAAAGCGGAGTGCGAATTCAGCTAGTCCTACTCGCAAGAAACAGAGACGGAATGATGAGCAATCAGGTAATTTGGGATTGACTGGTAGTGTGTTTATAGCACTGGTTTCGTTGGCGGCGTAGCTAGCTACGACTAGAGATGCACAGGGAGGCCAGTTAGCCAGTTAGTCTTTGGAGACCAGACCAGCACCGCATTAGGCACATAATTTGTAGCTAACTTGGTTCCTGTATACCGTACTTGGTCTTTGTTCACATTGCCAGTTGTAGGTCAGCCACACTTTCCACTTCACTCACCCTTTCTGTTGGTAGCTTTATGGCACTCCTGGCTAGGTCTGTTTGCCTTTCCCTCACTGCTTCCACACAACACTGCACACTGTGGCAGTGGTCATTGTATTGTTGTACCATTACTTGGTGATACTCCTGTACCATCAGAGTATAGCCCTTTGTGTACACACACCTGCTGAGAGAAGGTGGAGGGAGGGTGGTCCTACAGTGAACTTGTGGTGTTGGCAGTTTTGTGTAGCACAACTCTTCCCTTTCCACATATGCAGCTGAACAAGTCCTTGACGACTTCCGACAGCGTTTCATCACTGATGTGGATGCAGATGCCATCATATTTGATCTGAAATATCACGACATTATTTCAGATGGTGATCTGAAAAGTATCAGAAAAATTGACAGTGCCACACAGCAGAATCAACTGCTACACTTTTGTCTCACACGAACATGCACCAAAGAGTCCTTCTTGAAAGTCTGTGGCATTCTTGTTGACTGCAAAGGCAACCCAAAGATGAATTCTTTGGGAAGGGAATTGAAGCGAAGGCTAGCCAAAGGTAAGTGTTGTGTGTGAGTGAGCGCAGATGGCATTGTCTAATGTTATTGGATTTATAGAATGAATGAGTTCATGACGAGAGACTAGTGTAGTGCATGGTGGTGAGCTCCACCTGACTCTACCCATCTTGCTCCTTTGTGCACAGATCCCACCCCCAGTCCACCTGCAGTGGTCACCACTGGGACTAATGCAGTGAGTTGGTTGGCACTCCACATTGTTGTGTGGCTACTGGTAGTACTGTAGTATAATGTGTGTTTGTAGGGAATGAAATGTGCAAACTCTCTCAATCACCTGTACACGCACCTCATCCAGTGTAGTGCAAGTTTGCATGTGTTGTGTGTAAGCATAGACCTATGGTGTTAGTGTGGGTGTACACATGTGTGAACACAATTTGCTCCATTCTATCATTCTTCTGTGTATGGCATTGTTGGCAGTTACTGGTTTATGTCACTAGTACACATCCAACTAACAGTACACAATACTATACAATACACAGGTGTCAAGTGACCTAGTTAGACGAGATGTACCAAAATGGATACCACTGTCCCACTGTCCTGCTTTCCCACTCTTCCTCCTTTTGTCTGATTTTGATGAATTCTAGACAGGCTGTGAATGAGTCACACATTCTCTTACACATGTGTTGGCAGATTTTGACCCAAAGATTACCCTGCATGATTCAGTCCCACCATTTCAATGAACCCCCACTTTCATGCACAGTACTTTGTCCCTCTGTGGTCCACTGCATGGTTGACACCTATGTCAATGCAGTGATGTTCATGTCCCACCTCCTGTGTCAGTTCACATTGTGCCATGAACTCCACTTTATTGCTGACAATTAAACACACCAGCTATCCCCTACCCTCTCCCATCCTCGCTATCACCCCTCCACACCCCCTGCAGGTGGAGGTGTGTCCTACCCTCCCAGAGCCACTCCAACATGTGAGGAAACTTGCTTACAAGAGTTACCAGCGGCTGTCCCTCACTGAAGGCCCACGGAAGGTACAGTACACTAAAGTAGCTGTACTGGAGAGTGCCCCTAAAGCGAATAAGGGAGACTTGCATCAGGGTGAGTTCCTGAAACGATATCAAGGCTGCGGCGTACGACTGTCAGAGGGAGTGACTGAACAAGTGACAGTCGATGACTTTCTTCGAGCAGGAACCCAGCAACACCGAATACTTTATGGCCAGCCTGGCACAGGTAAAACCACTTTCCTCAAACACCTGTGTCAGAAAGTGGCCAGCGATGAGCCGAGTGACTTCTCCCTCGTCCTATACTTCCCTCTGCGTGACAAGGCCGTGTCACAAGCTCTGATGAAGGACAACAGTGAAGATGGTTTGGACCAACTTCTCCGGTACTACATCCCAGGGAAGAAGTGTTCTGCCTCAGCAGAAGCACTGCTGGAGAGCGAAGGAGAGAACGTACTCATCATCTTCGATGGAGCCGATGAGACGCGTGGCCTAATGGCCAGCCCCAATGGATCCGTCCTAGTGGCTCTCTTGCAAGGTCATCTGCTTCCCCAAGCACACTTCATAGTGTCCACCCGTCCCGGCGGTTGCCCACTGCTACAAGAGCACAGCTCTCTCTTTTATGAGATGCTCGGATTTGATGACAAAGCAGTGAAGTTGTACGTGAAAGAGTTCTTCAAGAGTGAGCCAGACAAAGGGGAGGCCATGTTATCCGATCTGATGGCCCGTCCAGACCTCATGGGAGGAGCTTATATTCCTATGAATTTGCTGATCTTCTGTTCTATCTACGAACACGGTGTTGCAGGCAGGTCGGTGTTCCCTGCAACCATGACCGAATGCTACAAGTCCTACATTGCCAGGATTGTCACTCGAGAGAAGCGAAAGACGGAGAGCAGAGATTACCAAATTGTCCAATCTCTCACTGACCTCCCACCAGATGTGAAGCACTTGTTGTCTTCCCTCGGTGTCCTCGCCTTCAAAGGTCTCACCCAGGAACCACCTGACTACATCTTCCAAGGAGCTGATGTGCGCCCCCTATTCTCCATTCCTCCTCACCAGCCCCTGGATGAGTCCTCCTTCAGTGGCCTCCTCCACTGCCATGCCAGCCGGGACCCCGGTTATGCAACATTCAGCACCCTGAACTTCAGCCACACCACTAAACAGGAGTTCTTTGGTGCTTACCATCTCTCCCTGTTGCCTGAGGCAGAGCAAGCTGCCTTCTGGAGGGAGAACCGCCACAACCCCAAGTTTGCCGTTGTCCTCAGATATTTTGCTGGACTAACGCATTTCAAATCAGTGGAGGTCAGTGAGGCCATCCTTGCCAGAAGCGGTGACCTGCCAGCGAAATGTGACTCTCGCAATCCTTATCTTTTGTATGTATTTCATGCTTTGTTTGAGTCTCAGAATGAGTCTCTCACCCAGAGCATAGTCACTCAGTTAAACAGCTGTCTCACCTTTGCTGATTTGCACCTCACTCCTTTTGACACCATGGTACTCTCTCACTGCCTCACCAAGTGCAAGCACCTGACTGAACTAAACACATTATCACGACAGTCCTTATCCCCCACCAGTTTCCATCATGTTTGTTCAGTTGTGCAGTGCAATCCTCTTTTACAGTCACTGTCACTAGATGTGTACCAGTTCTTCACTGAAGGTGAGTGAATGGGACCACACTAATTGTTAGTGTAGTCCACTGTTGTATGGAGGTTGTGCATGTGTGACCCCTTCAGTTGTTGTCTCTTTAGCAATGGCAATGGGTGATTTCCATGATAAAATGACTATGTACAATCACCTGTTGCCATGGCAGCAAGTACTCTACGTCTCTTAATTCCCCCTGTATCCCTTTGTGTAGCTGTCAGATGTGTCTCTATTGTGTTCCTCCATTCTCGTTTGTTCCCCTTCCCCTATGGACGTAGATGCTAGAGCACTATGTAAGGCTGCTGGGTCACTAAAGAGGTTGGAGCTGGAAGTGGTTATAAGCTGCACTTCAGAGGCACTGGCTGAGGTTTTTGAACACAGACCATTGGAGGAGTTGGAGCTTACCCTCATATGTGATGTTAAAGTAAGTAGTGCATGTTCACCTGGTTGGGGCAAGTGAAACGAGCCCCTATGTAAATCATGAGGTAGCCCGACTCTACAATCTAGGCTGGCTTTGGGGCCTAAATGTCTGTTAGTTTGTCACACACCATACCTGTCCTAATTGTGCCTGTACGTTTCCTGTCCTCTGCCCTATGCTACAATGAGTGACGACGCTGAGCCACCAGAAGGGAGCTCAAAGGTGTGGCGGCTGCAGTGTGGCTAATGGCAATTAAGTGTATGTGTCCTAACTAGGCAACAGGCAGAAACTGCAAAGCAGGCAAAGCTTTGTCCCTGCCAGGCAAAGGACAGGGAAATTGATGTCTCTTGTAGTCAAGCAGACACTGAAGTGCAGGTACAGCGGTGGTCCTGCACAGGTAGGCTAGCTAGCTACGTATCTTAGGTAAACGGAGCGAATACTATCCTCATTTTCTCTTGCTTGGCTATTTTAAAAGTGCTGAAATGCCTGACAAGGTGTCTGAGCTATTTCATTACTCTTACGTATTCCAATACCTTTGTTCTTCCTGTACAGTATTAAACAAGATATTGCAGAAAGTGTGGGCATGCATGTAGCTATGCATGTATATGTACATGTGTGTGTGTGTACATGTCTGTATGAAGCTATGTGTGTGTAGATGTGGCTGTGTGTATGTACAAGTACATGTGTATGTGTGTATATGCTCACCCTGCAATGCCTTGCATTGGACTAGTATATAGTTATGTGGTGTGGACTCTGAAGGAGCGGTTATCAGGAATACACTGTGTGGCTTCCTCCTATTTATGCTGCTACTTTCTACACTTGAGTTGTTTGAGTGCATAACATGTGCCGTTTTACTCCCACTTTGAGGTGAAATGTGTGAAGCAGTTTGAGATGCATCACATTACATCATGGACATTTGTCAGTGACCACACTAGACCTATAGCTCTGTTTGACTTCCCGAGTGTATGAATGCTCCATCTGTTCTCTTACTGTTGTCACTGTATGTTATGTGTGCAGGGTGACTGCAGTGTGGTGGAGAAGAAGGTTGCCCGCTGTCAACTGAAGAGACTTAAGCTGTCGGGTGACAGCACCCTACTCCTCCCTGTACTAAGTGGAGTCAAAGACAACCGTTCTATAACAGATCTTGATGTTTGGGGTGAGCCTATCACTACATGCCTCTAACTATACTATACCACATAGGGGTATGTACATGTATGGGTTGGGCCCATACATGCACATACATTGGAAGCACTGCCCCTCCCCTTGCCACCCTCACACCCTCAGTGTTTGGTTGTGTATAATCAGTGTATGCTGTGTTGCTCATTTGGGGACATGCTGAGTGATAATTTGCAACTGTCTCTTAGCAACCACTGTCACTTAGCAACAGTTTGATGTTGAGGCAATGCATGGAGTGTTTGTCAAAGCAATGTCCAATCACCCCATTCTACTAAGTGGAGTTCAATGGAGTGGTGTACATGTGTCAAGTGTAAATGAATGTGTAGCAGTCCTTGCTGTTTGTGAAGCCCCTCAAGGTCAACCCCATTCAATCTTGTGTGCACTGTCATGCAGATCTCAATGATTGCTGTGTTTTTATACCTTAGATTGGTCAGTCAGTGATGAGGCATCTTCAGCAGTGGCCACTTGTGTCCAGACCATGCCACAGTTGAGGACGCTTGCCATCCATTTCGCCAACCCTCTTCCAGTGTTACAGTTACTGTCACACAGAGACTCCCCCCTGGACAGTGTCACAGTGGAGGACCCACCATTGGGTATGTACAGTGTACACCTATTCACATGCTACATCAGTGCTAGTTACTTAACTATTTGCCACACACACATGGAGACGTAGTACAGTAATCACTGTACTATGTGTCCGTGTGTGTGTCAAATACTGTAGCTTACGTATATTTAGGGGTATCCCCTGAGTGTTTATATCCCCCTCCCTCCTAAGGCTTCTTTACAAGGTGGTCTATTGTGCAATCACAGCAGGGGGAGGAGTCCAATGGACAGGACTCCCAATTATATGGTCCAGAGACTGATAGTGATTGTGTGTGTGTGTTAACATCCACCCCTCTATGCCAAGTTTCATTGACTATAGACACAATTACTATCGGTCTCCAAACTGTGTACAGTAATTGAGAGTCGATCCTGTCTGTTGAACTCCTCCCCCTGCTGTGATTCTGCTCATGATTCATTCCACATCATAAAATGTGTTTGCTTAATTACTTGAAGTTTGATTGTGTTAATATCCTTCTGATCTTCCATCACCTACATTGGAGTGCCTGTGTACTTGTGCACATCCCCTCATCCATACATCCATCCAATTTCCATTTGAGTGTGGTATACTGTATGGAGCATTTGTTGGGCACATCTGCTGTATAAACACATACCTATATCTTCTATTACATGCAGTAAGCACATTTTGTTGGTGGTTTTCTGCCATGTTTGTTAGGCACCTACCAGAACACTCTAAAGAGCTCCATTGCCTGACATGTGCCCTACAGCATCTTTACTCTACAGCGAACACACACACACACACACACACACACACACACACACACACACACACACACACACGCACACACACACACGCACACATACGCACACACACACACACACACACACACACACACACACACACACACACACACACACACGCACACACACACACGCACACATACGCACACACACACACACACACACACACACACACACACACACACACACACACACACACATGCACACACACCTGTCATGGCTCGTACTGTTGTTCTACAGGCAAACAGTTGGTGTGTCTGTTGTCATTTTGTGCATGTCACCAGTGAATGACACAAGCAATCTCGCCACATGTCTGTTCATGATGGTGTTGTGAGTGGCCAGGTTGTCAGTCGGTAGTTGTAAGTCAAGTGACTTTTGATGTGACAAGCTGTTACACTGCACCCTATAGAGGTCATTCAGAACTCTGCTAAAAGGAATAGGTCCCCTCCAGAGGTTCCCGTGAAGTAGAGAATACTGCGTGCTAAGGAGCCCCAAAGTAGTCCATTAATAGCTGCTTAAGTTAACATCCTCCTATGACCCCAATGATACCTTCTAACCCCTCCCCCACCGCCCACACACAATCGAGCCCCCTAAGTCCAACTGTACCAAGCACACTGTATTTAGAAAGTTGGTGAAGAGGGGAGGGGTGGGCAATACAATGTTAACATATGGCTTGCCAAATTTTCAAGGGTGAGTAGACTCATCCCCTGTATCTTCACAGACTTCATGTATGAAAGTCGTGCGTGGTTTTTGGGAGACAAGTGATCGAGTGCTGATCTGATTGGCCAGAAGTATTTGAGATACATTGAGACAAGCCAAGGAATTGGCCCAAAGATACCAGACCACCTTTTGGGTCATTTATGATGTCAGTTGGAGTGGGCTGTGGAGGAGACTGAACCTACCCCTGAAGCCATACCAATAGTGCAGTGTTTGTTGTTCTTGTAAGGTGTCACCTCAGTACCCCTGTGTTGTGTTTTGTACCTATAGTGGGAGTTGAGTGAAGAGGACTGGGCACAGCTGGAGGAGGCAGCCAGTTGTGCTCAAGTAGTCAAGGTGAAGGTGAATGTGGAGTACAGTGCCAGAGCTAGCAGAGCCCTGGCTGCTGGGTTCAGTAAGAACCCACTACTCACAGAAGTGGAACTGGGGCGGGTACCGGAGGAGTTAGTGGAGTCAGTGAGAGGAACACTGTGCACAAACACTACACTAACTGTGAATGTTAGTGACTCTTCTGTTGTATGGATACCAGTTCTTTTGTAACTAGCTATGTACATTATTGCCGAGCAGCTATGGATCTGGAGTTTTGGTGGTTGGTTTTACATTCTGTACTCAGACAAATTAATGTAACATGTAACTACATCTTCTTGACCTTTTTCATATACTGTTCTAGTGTGTATGCTTTTGTGTTACTACCCAGTGCACATGTGTGCCTATGTAATGAGATTCATTGTCCCTTGTAAGGGAAACCCCGATAGTCACATGGTTGTTCCGCGTGACGATTACGTCAATGGTTATTTCGGGATGTAGACGTTTATACAGAGTGAAAGCAGTTTGGACGAAAGCCAGTTCATTCCAGTCAAGGAGGACTATTTTTCTGTGCCACCGTCTTCCAATGGCCATTCCTCGTACAGTTTCGCTGTCAGCGAAGGCAGCACGGTGTCCCATGTCCGCGTGGCTGTTGAGGGCCTCTCGGAGGACTTTCCTGATGCTCCGAACTCCATCGAAAGCGAATTCAGTTTTGAGAAGCTTTCTACCCTCCACCAGAGGCTTGTCGAGCTGTTCCCAGGTAAGATCACGCCAGACTCTCCCAGACCTGCCCAAAAAGCCCGGGGGATCTGGGGCTACCTTGGATGGACCTTGGTAAATGTCCCCGAGGGATTATACGGGCAACTGGTGGCATACTTTGAGAATGTGGTCCAAGTCTGCGGTCCTCAGATTGGCCTATGGCTATTTTTCGACGAAATCATTCCATCAAGTAGTGACTACGAGGAGAAATGGAGTGAACTGCACCGAAAGTATTACTCCGATGAGAGGGACAAGGCATTGTGCAACTATGACCATGTGGTTGCGACACGAGAGGAGAGGGGTTTCACCTCTATCAATGAACTGCATGAGTACTATGCAGAAGAAGATGAAGCGTACTTTTTCCTCCGCAAAGCGCAAAATGTCTTCTACTTGTACCAAACGAAGCCGTTTGAGGATCTGTGCGAAATGGCTCGCAGTCAGCGGAATGAAGCGGCCCAGTATGTCGCAGAGGGTGATGATGGTGAGAGGTTGACTGCGGCGCAAGAAGAAAGTGAGTACCACAAGGAGTACACTGCCTCGAAGGAGAAACTAGATGAGCTCCTCTTAGAGCGGTTCCAGGAAGAGGCAGAGAGAGCTGAGCTGAGGTTGTCACGTACCGAGGAGGATCGTGTTGGGTTTGGGGAACACTGGGACAAGCGTGCATGGGGACGCCTGGAGGGCCTCAAGGACGAGGCCAACAAGGCAATTGTGAGGTACCTGGAAGCAAAGTTGGAGCACTTGGAGGGACAGCGGGAGTTGGCGCTTCTTGCCATGGCCAAGGTGGAGGAGGGCCCTAACATGGAGAAGGAGCTAGCCGATCACGAGGCAACCATTTACGACCTTCAAGCAAAGTGCCTTGAGGTGCAACTGCTTTTGTTGAAGGAAGAAGACACGAAGCTCCAGTTTCAACTGCAGTACCTTGATGGGGAGCAGAGGAGGGCCTTGGAGAAGAAACAGAAGAGGTTGTACACAAAGGGAGCCAAGTACAGAGTGAAGAAAGTGAGTTGTCCTTGATTGTCTCAGAAGACTACTGTTGTCAATAGTGCTTTCTATAAGCCTAATGCTAGCTGTGAGATGAACTATGTCACTATGTACAGTAGTTGTTCTGTGTAATGTTGTTATAAGTGGTCACTGCTGTGTGCAGCAGGTCTTGATATGAACTTTATCACACTGGTGCTAGGGGAGATGTACAGGACTGGCAGTATACATGTCCAGTTGCCACCAACCATCCCAATTTCGCGCTAGAACCAGAATGATACCAAGATAAACTTCACCTTTAGTATTAGGGTAGTTTTTATTTTTAATCATTCAACCCTTTTCACCTCTTTGGTGGCAAGACTGGACAGCACTCTAATGTTGACATGTATGGGACGGTGGTTGGTGGGGTGTTTGTGTCTGACTTGTGTTTTGTGTAGAAAGAGCTGGAGGCTGCTGCTAAGGAGCGCCACAAGGATGCCTTGGCCTCTGTGACAGCCAACATGGAGAGGAGCTATGCAGCACACATGGCAGCGGAAAGGGTGTGTGTGTGTGTGTGTGTGTGTGTGTGTGTGTGTGTGTGTGTGTGTGTGTGTGTGGTGTGTGTGTGTGTGTGTGTGTGTGTGTGTACAGTTAGGATCCAAGCTGCTCTTGAGAAGAGCTGGCTGTAATGTGTGCGTGCTTGTGGATTGCACATCTCTGTAGAAGGAGACCCTGATGAAGAAGGTGGAACAAGAACGTAAGCAGGAGATGAAGCTATCCCGTCTTCAAGCAGTGCAGAGGGTGAAGCAGTACAAACAAGTGAGTACAGTGGAGGGCACGTGCATTAGTGAGGGCAGAGGTCAGAGACAACTGGAGTTGCGAGCTGTCCGAGTGCGTGTGTGCCAATACTTGTTTCTGTGTTGCCCATGCAGGGTGTGCAGTCAAAGAAGGACACACCAAAGGGTTATGTCCCACCGTGGAAGAGAGTGCACGAGAAGCAAACAAAGGATGGCAGCAAGTCTTCTCCCAAGCCAGCCGAGTCCATGACAGCCTCTCGGATGTCCAGCCTCAGTGAGCATGCCAGCGTCAAGCCTAGGAAGACACCTTTGTCCAGTGGTGCTGCACCTTCGAAGAAGACAGGCTCAAGGAGTGCAGCTGGAGACCCTCTCTCCAGTGTCTGCCCAGACCAGGCCTTGCCCCTAGACCAGAACACTTTGATGAGACTGCTGCAGAGTATGCAACTCCAGGTGCAGCAGAAATCAATCAGCCCCTTTGTGGCCACACCTCCAGTGCCAGTCACACCCCCTCAACCCCCGCCCCCACCACCACCTGCTCCACCCCCACCCCCTCCAGTCCCTGTTCCCACTCCAACTCCGAATCTGCACCCAAAGACAATTGAAGTCAAAGTGGAAACGACAAAGCCCCCACGCACTGCCCCCCAAGCCGGGATCAGCATTGAAGACATTATGAACATACGACTCAAGAAATCAAACTTGGGACAGAGTATCCGTGTGTCCAAGCAGGCGCTGTCCACAGAGGACGAGGTGAAGCTGATAAGGAGTGGAGGAGACCCTGAGAGGCTGTCACTGACTGACCCGCACCACGCAGCCTTGAAGAAGAGAGTGGCAGAGGTCAGGTTGAGGGTTGCCCCAGATCCAGATGATAACCATGGCGACGAAGGTGGCACCAGGGACGACGATGACTGGGCATAGCATGGCACAACCAGTGCAATCCCATTTCAGCTCATTGTATATGTAATTACACACCCTGAGCAGGTCTGGGGTATTGATTTCTTTTTTATTCAGACTGTCCAATTCTGTTCTATGTACACAGTGTAATTCTGCCTTTTGAACCGGAGCATGTGATCTGGATGGATTGTGACAGGGTGTGGAAGAACATGGTGGTCACAAATTGTGGCCATGTTCTTTCACGTACTACTTGTGACTCGCAAGTAGTACATGTTTGACTGACACACTCCCGCCCCTAACTCCCCGGCCTCTTCGCACAGTTGTGTATAAAGGATACAGTGTGCTTGCCACCGCCCCATCTTCTGCATGCAGTCCTATTCTGATGTTACCGGACTGTGTGAAATGGCAGGCTACCCTGTGCACTACACTATTCACAACACATCTCTACAATGTGCTGATGAATCAAGCAATCTACAGTGATAGCAACCATAAAATGTGCATTCACCTTCAATGATGTGTAATGCTGCATGAGGGGATGGTCCACACAGCCACAAACAGTATGATAATCACAATAAGAAGCAGAAGTTGTCACATGATGGTCACATGACACATCACATGATGGTCACATGACACATCACATGATGGTCACATGACACATCACATGATGGTCACATGACACATCACATTACATATACGTAACAGTACATATGCATGCACAATAACATGTATTAAAACGACTCCATATATAAATACATGAGTCACACAAGCAGCTTTCCCGTGTGTTGTATGGCAAACTCCATCACACGCCACGCTGTCTTGTGGTCATAAATAGATTGGTCCCTACACAACGCCCACACGTACATCACATTCTCAATGTTGTCCTGGAGGAGAGGGGAAGGGGAGGAAGAAAGAGTACTGTTAAGGACTGCCATGCGACATCACCAATATTTACAAGTAAACAAAGCTACTTCCACACTCCACTGTATTCTCAGCATACAAGCTTCTCACTCTCCCCTCCCCCCTCCTCCCGTCCCTTTCCCTCCCCTCCCGTCCCCTCCCATCCGCTCCCGTCTCCTCCCATCCCCTCCCTCCCCCACTCCTCCCTCTCCCCTCCCCCTCCCTCCCCTGCGGCCATGCTCAGTGTCGGTGGGGCTAACCTCTCCACCCTCCACAATCTCTCCTTTGGCATTTCGCACTATCATCAGTTGTTGGGCAGAGAAGGTGAGAATGAGGACCGGACCCTGTTCCAGGACCTTCGCCATGGCAATCTAATGGTGGATGGATAGGAAACAGGGCAGTGTGTGCGCGCGCGCGCGTGTGTGTACATATGTGCATGCATGTATGTGTGTCACAGTGTGTGTGTGTCCTCACATCAACGTCTCTAACGTCCAACACTTTACAGTCCATTTTCCTTCCAACTGACGAGTGTTGCTCAATCTGAGCCGCCAACATATTGTAGGCCTGGACAAACAACAACAACAACAACAACAACCAACAAACATGACACATCACCCCCCCCCCCCCCACCCCGTACCAGGACTAAGCACTCACTGGTGTGTGGCACCAGTCCTTTAGCACCTCAAGCTTCCCTTGCAAGAAGGCCTGGACAGTTAGAGAGAGAGACATTGCTATAGTGATGAAATGTAGGTCGCTACCATATGCCATTGCACACACACATGCTCGCACGCACGTAGGCACACACACACAACACACACACTCACATGCACACACACGTGCACACACACACACACACACACACACACACACACACACACACACACACACACACACACACACACACACACACACACACACATGCTATATACCTCCAGTACAGTAGGAATGATGTCAAACTCGCACTCCTTCACAAATGACTCTTTGCTGAAGTAAGGGTCAACTTTTCGTATTTCAGCCATTGCCTCTGCCATGTCAGACTGGGTCACCATCCCTCCTGCATGACACACACACAGACAGACAGACACACATGAACACAAATGCATGCACACACACAACCTTGCACACCGGATGGACACCTCACTAGACACACACAACCTTGTAGAAAGGGGAATACAAGACACCTCTCCCTCACACAGTTTACTCTGGACAAGGTCACTCACCAAAGGTGTCACCAACTCTGTCTGTCACTGCTCGTGACGCCCTCACAACTACATTGTCACTCTCGTCATACTTCATACGCATTGTGTACAGCACTTGGTATGGGGGAAGGGAGGGGGAGGGGGAGGGGAGGGGAGGGGAGGGGGGTGGGGAGGGGAGGGGCGGGGGAGGGGAGGGAGAGGGTAGGGGGTAGGGGAGGGGAGTGGGAGGGGAGGGGAGTGGGAGGAAAGGGGAGGAGTGGGATGGTAGATCACTACTGAATGTATGTGTTACTACCACACTGTAATGTACACACACACACACCCTACACTCCACCCTGTATGAGTGCCCTCCAACACAATCCACACACTCCTCTATTACAGTAGCCCCCTTACAGTTGGTGATGGGATTGTTCTCTCGCAAGTTACTCCACCAGCTGTACAGCTTGGACTGCCTTGTCTGCACCACTCTCACCTCCTCACTGCAGGAGGGGGGAAGGAGCGGAGGGAGTGGGAGGGAGGGGGAAGGAGGGGAGGGAGGTGAGGGAGGGGAGGGAGGGAAGGGAAGGAGGGGAGGGAGAGGAGGGAGGTGAGGGAGGGGAGGGAAGGAGGGGAGGGAGAGGAGGGGAGGGAGGTGAGGGAGGGGAGGGAGGGGAGGGAGGTGAGGGAGGGAAGGGAAGGAGGGGAGGGAGAGGAGGGAGGGAAGGAGGGGAGGGAGAGGAGGGGAGGGAGAAGAGGGAGGAAGTGGATAGGGTGGGTACATGCTGACTCTCTCCTACATTCCACATGCCCCTATATCCTAACACACTGACACAAAACCCGCCCACGCTTCCACCCACGCACTCGTTTGGCTCAATGACTCTCTCTTGTTGCTGTGCTGCTTGTGAAGAGAAGGAGCTTGCTCTGGCCGGGTCTGTGCGCTTCCTGATCTCAGCTGTGCACATACACCAGTGGACAAATGAGAGGGGCACACAAACTGTATTGGACATGCCATGGACATGGTGTACACACACACACACACACACACACACACACACACCTCCCACCTCCCACCTCCCACCTCCCACCTCCCACTCACAAGGTGGTGTATATGGTTTGGAGTGTTCTATAATATCTTCCAAGAATTCTTCCTTAACTACTTTCATACCCTGCAGTGGAGGGGGAGGGGGAGGGGGAGGGGGAGGGGCAAATTAAATGTCAGTCACAGTACAATACCATTACCATAGCAACCTGTTACCCACCTCTGCCACCTTCTGGTAGGTCTGTGTCTGTCCCAGCTGCTCTCCCTGTTCAGAGACCTTCCTAGCTGTGGCACTGGCAGTTTGAGACACCTAACGGAGGGGAGGGGGGGGGGACAGGTGGGGGGACAGGTGGGGGGGGGGACAGGTGGGGGGACAGGTGGAGGACAGGTGGGGGGGACGGGTGAGCAAGATGAAGCAAGATGAGGCAAGATGAAGCAAGATGAAGCAGGATGAGGCAAGTTGTGGAAATATTAAGCAAGTTGAGACAAGATGAAGCAAGATGAGGCAAGATGAAGTAGGATGAGGCAAGATGTGGAAAGATTAAGCAAGTTGAGACAAAATGAAGCAAGATGAAGCAAGATGAGGCAAGATGAAGCAGGATGAGGCAAGATGAAGCAGGATGAGTCAAGATGTTGAAAGATGAGGCAAGATGAGGCAAGATGAGGCAAGATGAGGCAAGATAAGGCAAGATGAGCCAAGATGAGGCAAGATGAAGCAAGATGAGGCAAGACGAGGCAAGATGAGGCAAGACGAGGTAGGATGAGGAAAGATGAAGAAAGATGAGGCAAGACGAGACAAGATCTGGAAAGATGAAGCAAGATGAAGCAAGATGAGGCATGATGAAGCAAGATGAGTCAAGATGTAGAAAGATGAGGAAAGACGAAAGAAGATGAGAAAAGATGAGTCAAGACGAGGCAAGACGTGGAAAGATGAGTCAAGGTGAAGCAAGATGAGGCAAGATGAGGCATGATGAGGTAAGATCAAGCAAGATGAGGCATGATGAAGCAAGATGAGACAAGATGTGGAAAGATGAGGCAAGATGAAGCAAGATGAGGTAAGATGAAGCAAGATGAGTCAAGATGTGGAAAGATGAGGCAAGACGAGGCAAGATAAGGCAAGACGAGGCAAGATGAGGCAAGACGAGGCAGGATGAGGAATGATGAAGAAAGATGAGGAAAGATGAGGCAAGACGAGACAAGATCTGGAAAGATGAAGCAAGATGAAGCAAGATGAGGCATGATGAAGCAAGATGAGTCAAGATGTAGAAAGATGAGGAAAGACAAAGGAAGATGAGAAAAGATGAGTCAAGACGAGGCAAGACGTGGAAAGATGAGTCAAGATGAAGCAAGATGAGGCAAGATGAGGCATGATGAGGCAAGATCAAGCAAGATGAGGCATGATGAAACAAGATGAGACAAGATGTGGAAAGATGAGGCAAGATGAAGCAAGATGAGGCAAGATAAAGCAAGATGAGTCAAGATGTGGAAAGATGAGGCAAGACGAGGCAAGATAAGGCAAGACGAGGCAAGATGAGGAAAGATAGAGGAAGATGTGGAAAGATGAGGCAAGATGAAGCAAGATGAGGCAAGATGAAGCAAGATGAGGCAAGATGAAGCATGATGAGGCAAGATGAAGCAAGATGAGGCAAGATGAGGAAAGATGAGGCATGATGAAGCAAGATGAGGCAAGATTAAGCAAGATGAGGCAAGATGAAGTAAGATGAGGCAAGATGAAGCAAGATGAGTCAAGATGAGGCAAGACGAGGCAAGATGAGGCAAGACGAGGCAAGATGAGGCAAGACGAGGCAAGATGAGGAAAGTTAGAGGAAGATGAGGAAAGATGAAGCAAGATGAGGCAAGATGAAGCAAGATGAGGCAAGATGAAGCAAGATTAAGCAAGACGAGGAAAGATGAGGCATGATGAAGCAAGATGAGGCAAGATTAAGCAGGATGAGGCAAGATGAAGCAAGATGAGGCAAGATGAAGCAAGACGAGTCAAGATGTGGAAAGATGAGGCAAGACGAGGCAAGATGTGGAAAGATGAGGCAAGATGAAGCAAGATGAGGCAAGATAAAGCAAGATGAGGCAAGATTAAGCAAGTTGAGACAAGATGAAGCAATATGAGGCTAGATGAGGCAAGATTAAACAAGATGAGGAAAGATGAAGTAAGATGAGGCAAGATGAAGCAAAATGAGGCAAGATAAGGCAAGATGATGCAAGATGAAGAAAGATGAAGCAAGAAGAGGCAAGATGAAGCAAGATAAGGCAAGATGAAGCAAGATAAGGCAAGACGAGGCAAGACGAGGCAAGACAAGGCAAGATGAGGCAAGACGAGGCAAGATGAGGAAAGATGAAGGAAGATGAAGAAAGATGAGGCAAGACGATGCAAGATGTGGAAAGATGAGGCAAGATGAAGCATGATGAGGCAAGATGAAGCAAGATGAGGCAAGATGAAGCAAAATGATGCATGATGAAGAAAGATGAGGCAAAATGAAGCAAGATGAGGCAAGATGAAGCAAGATGAGGCAAGATGAGACATGATGAAGAAAGATGAGGCAAAATGAAGCAAGATGAGGCATGATGAAGAAAGATGAGGCAAAATGAAGCAAGATGAGGCAAGACAAGGCAAGATGAGGGAAGACGAGGCAAGATGAGGAAAGATGAAGGAAGATGAGGAAAGATGAGGCAAGACGATGCAAGATGTGGAAAGATGAGGCAAGATGAAGCATGATGAGGCAAGATGAAGCAAGATGAGGCATGATGAAGCAAGATGAGGCAAAATGAAGCAAGATGAGGTAAGATGAAGCAAGATGAAACAAGATGAAGCAAGACGATTCAAGATGAGGCAAGATGAGACAAGATGTGGAAAGATGAGGCAAGATGAAGCAAGATGAGGCAAGACGAGGCAAGATGAGGCAAGATGAGGGAAGATGAAGCAGTTGAGGCAAGATGTGGCAAGATGAGACAAGATGTGGAAAGATGAGGCAAGATAAAGCAAGATGAGGCAAGACGAGGCAAGATGAGGAAAGATGAAGGAAGACGAGGAAAGATGAGGCAAGACGATGCAAGATGTGGGAAGATGAGGCAAGATGAAACAAGATGAGGCAAGATGAAGCAAGATGAAGCAAGATGAGGCAAGATGAGGCAAGATGAAGCAAGATGAAGCAAGATGAGGCAAGATGAGGCAAGATGAAGCAAGATGAAGCAAGATGAGGCAAGATGAGGCAAGATGTGGAAAGATAAGGTAAGATGAAGCAAGATGTGGCAAGATGAGGAAAGATGAGACAAAATGAGGCAAGATGAGGCAAGATGAGACAAGATGAGGAAAGATGAGGCAAGATGAAGGAAGATGAGGCAAGATGAGGCAAGATGTGGCAAGATGAGACAAGATGTGGAAAGATAAGGTAAGATGAAGCAAGATGAGGCAAGATGAGGAAAGATGAGACAAGATGAGGCAAGATGAGGCAAGATGAGACAAGATGAGGAAAGATGAGGCAAGATGAAGGAAGATGAGGCAAGATGAAGCAAGATGAGGCAAGATGAGAAAAGATGAGGCAAGATGAAGCAAGATGAGGCAAGATTAAGCAAGATGAGGCAAGATGAAGCAAGATCAGGCAAAATGAAGCAAGACGAGTCAAGATGTGGAAAGATGAGGCAAGACGAGGCAAGATGTGGAAAGATGAGGCAAGACGAGGCAAGATGTGGAAAGATGAGGCAAGATGAAGCAAGATGAGGCAAGATGAAGCAAGATGAGGCAATATGAGGCAAGAAGAAGCAAGATGAGGAAAGATTAGACAAGATGATGCAAGATGAGGCAAGATGAGACAAGATGTGGAAAGAGGAGGCAAGATGAAGCAAGATGAGGCAAGACGAAGCAAGATGAAGCAAGATGAGGCAAGATGAAGCAAAATGATGCAAGATGAGGAAAGATGAGGCAAGACGAGGCAAGATGTGGAAAGATAAGGCAAGATGAAGCAAGATGAGGTAAGATGAAGCAAGATGAAGCAAGATGAGGCAATATGAGGCAAGAAGAAGCAAGATGAGGCAAGATGAGGAAAGATGAGACAAGATGAGGCAAGATGAGGCAAGATGAGACAAGATGTGGAAAGATAAGGCAAGATGAAGCAAGATGAAGCAAGAATAAGAACGAACAAGCAAGAACAAACTGCACATTGGGAATAAGTACTGTGTACTCCAGTCTAACCACTTTGGAGCACAGAACAGCTGCCCTCAACCATTTGACCCAAGTGTATATCTCTCCCTCCCTCCCTCCCTCTACCAACAACTACAGACTACTCTGACCTGCCATCTTCTCCATGTGTGCCTTAAGGACGTGTGTGGAAAACAGTTGCATCAGTTGGTAGAATGGTGTCCCTCCTGGTGTGAGGAGCAGGGAGGCTGCAATGGGTGGCAGTCTTGAGGAGGGGTCCTCCTAGATGGAGGGGGAGGGATGGTGTGACGAGGGCAGGGGGTGGGGGATCAAGGAGTCAATGACAGCCAGGACCACATCACATTGGAAAGTGGAAATGGAGTGTAGGCAGTGTAGGTGTGGAGCTGAGGGGCAGGAGTAGAGGATGTGCAGCTGGCACTGGGGACCAGGAAGGGGTGGTGGGATGAGGACAGACCTAGCAGGGGACCCCACAGGAAGAAGAGGAGTACAAACAGAGGAAGAAGCAGCAGTACCAGTGGCCATACACAGGGCAGCCAGTCCTAAACAAGCAGCACACACCTGGGGCCTTGGGCTTCAACCGTCTCACTCTTGTCATCTCCTCGGCCATCTCCTCCCAGGAGAGCAGCAGGCAAACAGAACAGTACGCCTCTGGGAACAGACAGCTACAGTCAACGGACAACTGCCACAACACATGACGATTGCGCAATAGTAACAGATGGGGAGAGGTGAAGGTAAGCAGGGAGGGGAGTGAAAGGTGAGGGGGAGGGGAGGGGGGAAGGGGGAAGGGAGTGGGGGAGGGACGGGTAATCTTGTACATCTTGCTATGTTATAAGTGTACTTGCCCTAGTGTGTGCCTTCCACCTTGGAAAGTGGGAATGGAATGGGAGTGTATGCAGAGCAGGTGTGAGGACGCATGCATGCACGCACGCACGCACGCATGCACACACACACACACACACACCTCTTGTGACACTAGGGCTCTGTCAAACACAGTGGTCTTTCAGTGGTGATGGCAGCTTTGTTACTGTAACACCTGGCATGGAAGGGAGTGGGAGAAATAGTTCCTTTTGGTCCACGTCAGCTGATTCCTGTGGGGGGGGGGTGGAGGGGAGGGGGGAGTGACACACAATACAATTGTGTGACGTGTACACAATTAACACTTGAGGAATGTCAACACTCACACAATCACACACAGAGCGGACAATAACAGCAACTCATGGCTCAGGTCTAATTGCTCTGAAATAAACTTATATCAAATACAATTCCAACTAATTCTGTGAGTGCAGTCATGTTTCATAAAGGATACACTCAGTGCTGTGTGAGTTGTATCACACGAAAGGACTTGCTGACAAAAGGGACAGCAAAACTGGCCAACAATCACTTCTCTCTGTCCAATCACCAGCTCATTCGCTAACTCACTTCAAAGTACAAGTCTCCTCACACTACAGCAGGCCCCCACAGGCAGGCAGGTGCCCCTAACTCGTTCTTACTATCACTTACACTTAATACACAGTTAACACATAGTTAACACCTGCAGCACACACTGCGGGAACAAGTCTGGGGCAAGTGTACACCAAACACTACACACACCACATGTCTCAGTTCCACAATTACTCTGCCACGCCTCAATACATTTCACGCCTAGCATGCAGTGGTTGTGCGAGTGCTACAAGGGTGTGTTGAATAACCCCCACATGCACTCATGTAGCTGTGTTCTCCTGTCATGTTGGCTGGTAGGTCGGTGTTCCCTATCTATTTAGTTGACACCCACTGGTGTAATGTAGTGCATGTTTCCCACAGAGATTTTTGTCACCTACGGCTGCCTCCCTATTGGAGGTGACAAGTGTGACTTGTTGTGTTACATAGGGATGGCTTGAATACACAAATGCCCCTCCTTAGCAGCTGGTTGGGAGACACAATGTACACAAAGTCAACAGTGTGTGCACATCACCTAGTCACACCCAACACATCCACAGCATGTCAATGATCCACGCAAAGCAATTTCTGACAGCTTTTGAAGGCAATGTAGATACATTTTATACCATTCCCTGCCAAGTATTGCTATATAGCAGCAAATGACATACATATATACACACGAGCCAATCAATGATTAGTTCAATTTGCAGCGTTCAATCAATTAAGAGGTTCCAGTGACTAATGACATGTAACCATAACTTGAATGTGGAGGACTGCCACAGCACAGCTCTCTGGAAGGGACAGCACACTACTTGTCAGTCTACACTGCTCTCACAGGCCAAGAAGCAATCTGCTTGTGTTAGCTCCACCTCCTCAAAACACAAGAGTGTACAGAATGTGCTGAGTGGTGGCAGGTGTGTGCAGTGAATAGGGAAGTGATGTCACTGTGCAATAAATGGCACACCACACACATAAACATAGCTACTTTAACCAACTCCTTGCCAGTGACCACGGTTTAGTGCATTTACGTAGCTACAGCTGGTTTTCGCCAATAAACCAACAAGGTATAATTGAGTAGCCACAATGACACCGACAGATTACCTCAGAGCAGCACAGTCCCGAACAAGCAGCACACACCTTGGGCCTTGGGCTTCAACCCCTCAGTCTTGGCATCTCCTCCCAGGAGAGCAGCAGGCAAACAGAACAGCACGCCTCTGAGAACAGACAGCTACAGCCGATGGACAACTGCGTAGGCACTCAGACTTTGAGATAGGAGCGCTACCCGGGGAACAAAATGGACCCGGGATAGGCAGGACTCCTCGCACCACTCGAAGAAGCGAAGCGAAGACAATGCACAATCGTAGAGTACCATCCTATACATTCAGGAGCGCTCCTGCCATCTATGCTCCTGCTATGGTACAATCTGGCGCTAATTAAGGTAAACCGAAAGTGTTGTGTGAGGTTGGGGGAGTTCCCTTGTGCAATCGGCTCTCGGCCAAGTGGTTGGAAGTGATCTTGTCCGTCAGCCAAGTCAGTCTCTTTCGCTATCGGTGAGACATAGAGATCGTACCTTTGTACATGCACACTACAGTGCGTGTCATCACACGGGGGGGGGCATTACCAGTAGTCCACTGGCGTCTGGAGGTCGGTACACATCATTTCGTGTAGCTAGCTAGTCAAACAGTCTCTGTAGCGTATAGTGGGCGAGTACGTGATACCAGACACACTTGTGGGCCATAAGTTAATTAAGGTATATAGTGAATTGATGGACGTGGAGTTAGGCTGCTATGTGCACTCTATCTCACTGTTCTCTCATTACAGTTACAACTGTCACACCACAATGGGAGGTATCATTAGCAGGTGGTGGATGGGCAGTGATGATGATGATGAGGAGGAGGAGGAGGAGGAAGAGGAGGAGGAGGAGGAAGAGAAGGAGGAGGAGGAAGAGAAGGAGGAGGAGGAGGGGGAGGATGATGATGAGGAGGAGGAGGAGGAGGAAGAGGAGGAAGAGGAGGAAGAGAAGGAGGAGGAGGAGGGGGAGGAGGAGGCTACAAGTGAACAAGACCCAGATGAATCAGATGTTCCCCCTGAACCACACCTACCAACAGACACTCCCCCTGAACCACACCTACCAACAGACACCCCCCCTGGACCACACCTACCAACAGACACTCACCCTGAACCACACCTACCAGCAACAGACCTGCCTCCAGGACCTCACCTACAAGATGAAGGAACATGTCAAGGTGCTTATAAGATTGAGTACATGTGTTAACACAGTGGGTTTGATAGAATAGAGATTCATTACCATGTCCGGATATTCATTGGGGGGGTTGGTTGAGCGTTAAACATGTGGTACACTTTTTGCCAACAGGTACACTTGTACTTGTTCTGTTTTGTACTCTTGTGCAACTGAAGAAGGCCCTTTTGGGGCCGAAACGTTTTGCCTGTTGGTAAAAAGTGTACCACGTGTTTAACGCTCAACCAACCCTCCCTAATGAACAGTGGGTTTGGTATCCCATAGTCAGACCACCATATTGTGTTGACACAGAGGTGAACACAGAATGCCGGTTGGCTATGACTAGCTAGCTAAGTGTTGCATCCAGCAGCATGAGGGAGGGTTGTGTAGGACACACACCCTAGTCTGTGCTAGTTGGGAGCTATGTATGATGAAGGTGTAGGATGCCTGCTCTCTGGGCTACAGCTGTCATGTCACAGGTGGTCTGCTGCCTACTCCTCTCCAACCCTTACCATTTGTACTAGTTCTTGTATGTGAGATCAACTTTAAACAAGCAGCCCCATTGTACATCACACTTCTACATGGTGGAGCATTGTGTCAGTGTGCATGCACTTAGCATACAGTGACCAAATGTCAATTGTCTGTTCCGTTCGCAGTGAGTCGACCAGTCAGTGGTCAGGGCCATGCTGGTGAAGTGGCCCACGAGCAGCGGACACCAGTGAGTTGTGTGTGTGTGTGTGTGTTGTGCACTTCTGTGAGTGTGTACCTTCTGGGCAAGAAGTGGCAGTCCTGTGTGCTGTTGTGTGGCTGACGGTTTCTTTGTGCCCGAGTCATCTGTGACCAACTGTAGATGTGGCTTTGGTATGTGCTGCTAGTTACATCAAACGATAGTAAAGGTTAGTACAAGTCCAGTAATCTTGTGTTGTGTGTGTGTCAGTGGGTATGCCTTGCCTACACTTAGCATCATGGTGAACTTGGGCTACCTTGTCTCAATCACTGATTCTGCTCATCATCAGCTACTGAGTAGGAGCAGGCAGTGTCCATATTTCACCAATCACGAAATGTGAGGTTACCTGGTGACATGTGGATACTGTTAGTGTACAAACTACTTGACTGATAAAGTGTAGCTATGAATGGCTCCTATAAGGACTGCATAGGAGCACCCGCTCATGTGCTAACCTGTGTACCAGCCCCTCCTTCACTTGTGTCTACAAGTAAAGGCCTACACTACCACCAGCTAGTGCTCTACTACTCTGTGTGGTCCTCTTCTCTTCCACCCTCAGGTGCCCCCTGTACTCTCTGGATCACCTGCACCCTCTTCTGATCCGTCCATTAGAGATCATTTCAAGGATGAAACGTGAGTTGGTCCTTAAGTTACCTAGCTAACTGCACTTTGGCCCTGAATCTGGTTAGCTAAGCTGGGTGAACTGGTAGCTAGACTGGTATGGGGTCAGTTTTGTGTGTGTTCATTGATAACACGGTAGGTACTAGCTGTGTGTAGTGCAGGGCATTGCTCCAAGCCGAGAGCACCCCCTCATGTGATGGCAGACAAACAAATATGACTAAGAATGACATGACGCTGTGTGTAGATTACATCACTCCAGTAGTCAAATTCATTAGCTCAGTCCACCAAATACAGCCACCCTAAATGCACTATGCCATAGCTGTAGTGTAAGTTGTTACCGAGAACAAGTGGCATTGTTTCCAATTTAAGGCTGTGCAATTCTGAAACCTTCTGAGCGACTTTGATGAGGAAGTAAAGATTGTACATCATGTCCATTTAATCTTACTGTATATGTGACCGTGCAGAGAAAGAAAATGTGTAGTTTTGAAAAGGTGCAAAATTAATAGTGGCCATGATTAGTTGGACCTGCGTAGGTATAAGTACCTGTAATGTGTTCATGTGCGCCTCACCTGTTTGTTAGTGCATTCCTTTCTCTCTGTATATAAACTATGATGGTGCCTGTATCTCTTCTCCACCTTGTGTCCAGTGTTCATTTCCTGCAGTTTGTCTACATTTTCACTACACTGGCTCCCAGGGTCCTGTTGGATTTGTTTAAAGCCCAAATCAGAAGAAGCAGTGCCTTCAACAATTCCCAGTTTGATGCTTGGGATGGCAGCGAGCGACAGAGGCGTTGGCTAGGCAATGAAGTTCAGCGGAGCCCATTTTTCAGGGATTATATCTGCAGGGCAGTTTGCAATAAAGATGTACAGTTATGGGATGTGACCACTTTGAGTGCCGTGCTAGGAGCCATAATGGAGCCTGCAGAAGAACCCGCTAAACTGTTAGTGAAGCAAGCGAGAGGCAAGAATACCAAGAAACCCATGCCAGTGTTTGAAGTTCTGGCAGAAAGGAAAGCCCAATTCAGCTCCTGGGAAGGGTTCAGAGTGAACGTTAAGGATCCTTCTACCTCTGACATTGCCCCGTGCAGAGTTACTGTAAGAGAGATGGAGAGAGAACAGGTTATTGAAATTGTGTCGATGGAGAAGGCGAAAGACAAGGATTTGCACAAAAAAGTAGTAACAGATTGGGAGTCAGAAATCAATGTTTTCGAGCCAGTGCAAGAGGTAGAGGTAGTGATACTTCTGCGAAGCATGCGCAACTTCCTCTTTCATGTTTCAAAACCAGAAATTGAAGAGACAAAGTTCAAGGAGTTTATGGACCAGTTGCGGCCTTTTCTCGCTGACAACTGTGATGTGTACTGGCAGGAAACTGGCAGTGAGTTATTTGTCAACTATGTGTTTCTACCCTTGTAAGTACTCACACCTGTATGTGTGTGTGCGTGCATACGGGTGTGTTGTGTTTGTGTTTATTGCTGAGCCGAAAGGTGAGGCAAGTAATCTCGGCGCCGAGTCATCTCGCGTTTGTATATATATATGAATATATATGTATATATGTATATATGACTGTATATATCCGTCACAGTCAACTCGCGACACTTGCACAATGGCCACGTATGTGCTCTGCAGAGCTTGTGCAATACACTCCTATGTTTAGGCTTGTTTCTCAGATGTGCTTGTGTAAGGCTTGCGCAAGCACGGGACCAAAATGTGTCCCCCAGGACCACGTGCCTGGAGCTTGCGCAAATCCTCATATGCAGGCTTCTTACTACCTGTAGCCATTCTTCGCTTGGGAACCCCTCCAGTTCGTTTAGTTCACACTCAAGAAAGTTCACACCTTGCTACTTGCGCATGCACAAACTACCTATGGTGATTACCAAAAGGATTACCACGTGCTAATCACATATGGCTCCCACCACCGGCTTTTCCCCAGGCCAGGGCACGGCCTACAGCAACTCGTGGGATGTTCTTACCTCGACACATGCCCTACAGTTAACCTGGGCCAGTGGGTACGCCAGTTTCTTGCATCGCAGCGCCGGGCGGCTTGAGTGGCCATCTTAATGACGTAATTAGCGGCCGCCTCAGCGAGGCCTATTGCATTCTTATGTATGCCCTAGTACCCATTATAAACAGAGTGCATCCCTAAGTTTGTTCCTCCAACAACTATTTAATGCATTTGGAAATTAGCTACCACCACCAACCAACCCTAGCACATGCACCATTCACACACATACACCTCTACCAACATCTATGCCCGCCAGCATGTATTCACTATCCACTCATGTACCCTGTATACCTCATGAGTGTTGCTTACTTCCAATCACAGCTGAGGCTTTTATGAAGAAGCTCTTTGATGGCAGTACTGCTGTAGAGCTATATAATGATTGCAAGAAGGCAATGGATGCATTGCAGCACTACATGGAAGGTGTGTACGTGTGTTTTGCATGTTTGCTTGAGTATATGTGTGGATAAGCATGTGTAGGTATGTGTGTCTGTATATGTGTCTGTACATGTGTGTGTAGTGTGTCTGTGATGTACGAATTGACACTGTAGTGGCAAAATCACAAACTTCAGTTCCTAACACTTGTGGTTGTGTATGATGCACTGTGTGTGTGAGATTGTATGTAATAATGAAAGGAGTCATCTTGTACAGTGCTTCCCGGTAATGCTGTATATGGAATGTTTGTACTGTGATTCTTGTTCACGTAGAGCTGCAGGAGGAGAGGGGACAGCAAGGAGAGGAGCTCTTGGGGAAAATGGTGGCCTTGAAAAGAGAATTGTTAGGTGAGTTTCTCTCTATACGTTTGTGATCAGTTCAGAAGTGTCTGGCCATATTGATCATGTAATGCACCACAGTGGCACAGTTGGCTATTCTTACTCTATCAATGTACGTAGGTACCATTGAGTGTCTTGAGCAGAGAGTGGGAGCCCTTGAAAGTAGAGTGGAAGTACATGATGAAAGTACGTTTTTCACCATGCATGTGCACTTCTTCTGTCAAGAGGTGTGTACATACTGTATGTGTGTTTGACGTCGGATCTGGGTAGCATGCAGGTGACTAACTTCCCCTGTTCACATCATGACCACTGTAAATCTGGATTGGGATTCAGATTCCAAACTGTGTTAGTACTTGATTTGTTCACAATGTGCTGTTGTGTTGCAATGTTGACATTGTGTGGTTAACGATGTCATACTATCATTGTCTAGTGTGATTAAAATGGCAAATCTGGGGAATTTTCCTTTATTTCGGATTATTTCACTTTGGACGGTGGCAGAGTAAGCATTCTAGCAGGAAGGATGATTCTTACTAGCTTTTAAAGGGGATCAAACTTAGCACTTCAGTCTTTGCACAACATTACGCTGAAATGCATATGCCGAAATCCTTGCCATCCCATATCCATCACAATCATGGAGTAACCATCCGGTCCTGAAAGCTTTCAAAGAATGCTTTTCTGCCCCCACAGTCTTCAACGGTACTGTTTTTTTTTAATTATTCCCTTACTCTCTGTGTTCTACCATCTTTTCACATGTCAAATTAGGACCAGGATCCTGCTCCGGAGCAGAAACTGTTAATCTAGATTCAACCTGATTGAAACCGTATTGGATGCAGATGAAGGTGGCCATGTGACCGTGGGGACTGATGTGCAGTCCGACTCCGACCTATAGTGGCAGTCACTGGGTATGGTATAGTGGGAATGTTGTGTGGGATAAGATTTTCTTGAAACTCTGAGCTGAGAACTGAATTTTGGTGTAAACAATAACTGCATGAAGACGATATGCCATAGGCCACTGTACACTGATAATACACACATCACTTTCTTTGAGACGGCAGCCTGGCAATACAAACATATTATACAATATAGCTATTACACTGTGCCCTGTGCACCTCTTCCAATGGGAACCCTTCCTTTGGGGTAAAGGGATTGTATATGCTCTGTGTTGAGGATTACTAGTGGTTCCTCTTCACCAGTATCACTGTTGATTACCTTCTTCACAGCAGCACTGCCAGCTGTGAAGGTGAATGCTAGTGCAATCATTAGCAGTGAACTGTCCAGCTTGGGTAGCACTGAATCAGCTGCTCGCAGAAGTAGGGCAGTGTCATTGACACAGACTCACCTGTAATGGCCACAACTTTCATGGCAGCAGTTTAGAGGCTGTGTTCTCTAAGAGATATTGGGCACATGATCAGATGGCTTGGCACAATGCACTTCTGAGCAAGCACAGCTATCTACTGCGGTGGTGTCACTGTGTCTGTTAGTACCCTCAACCCTAGCCCTATGTATAAGCATGCACAGGGTTGATGTGTTTGTGAAGTTGTAATCTCCATGTCGGTGTCAAAGGAGGAGTGTGCTGGCTAAGGCTGTACCACAGAGGGTAATCCAAATAGCAGGCAAATGGTCGCACGACTTCCGATGTATTTGCTGCAATATATTGCAGGAGAGTAGTTACGGAGGCTTTTCACCAACACAGTATTACTTAATCATGTTCTATAAACACAATCCGTTCCGCGGAGACGATTATGAGCTTAGCAAAGAGGAGAGTAGTGAGCGCCGCCATTTTACAATGGCCGCTTTGCAGCATGTTGACACATTTGGAGCGGCTATTCGCAAGGTAACCCTTCGATAGGCTTTTCGTCATCACCAACCAGCAAACACATGCTTATGGACGTATTTCGTTCGAACGAAAGACAGAAAAATGGCAACGAAGATGATTTTAAGCTTGCCAAAGCAGTACACCTCAAGAGCCGCCAAGGTCCGCGTCAGTAGAGGTCGGGATTCGCTGTATTCTCGTGGTAGTCCTTCAGAATCTTCTGCAAACCATCTGGCGCTAGCGTGACCATCAAACACCGAGGCGCTCTTGGCGCTTGCACAATGTTTCTGGCAATGGGTGCCGAAGAGAAGCTTGCCAGCTGCCTCTGAAGGTCTTTGGAGCAAGATGCCATTTTACAATGACGTAATCTCACTGTCTGCCTAGTTCACAGTGGCCCAACAACTGATGACTGTTTGAAGGTGCAGATGGGACAAGCCTTGGCTGACATTAGACTGTGAGCCATTTCAAAGGACATCCATGGTCGTGGTTATTTGCCCATCATTTTCCATTACTGCATGGTTAGCTTCTGGTTGGTGTTTCTGAGTTTGTAGTTTGTCGCATAGCCCAGTTGCTAGCTGTCACTTCAGTTCCACTCAATAAAAGTGAGGGCCATTCACTTGCATTGCTGTCCTGTGACTGTGGCAGTGTATCGTATCTGAGCTTGTGCTCCATAGCTAACAAGTGTAGAAACTAGAAAGATTAAGAATTTCTGCAAAATACTAAGGATGTAGGGATGGCATATAAAGTACAGAAGGATATGTGCGGATGGCTTGTGTGCCTACATTCAAATGTGTAGGACTATGCGGCAACACTAGTACGTATATATGCAGGAGCTATAGCAATGTACATGTAGATCTGCTGTGTTACAGGTACAACCAATGTTTCCCTCCTGATCCCCTTTCCACCCTACCCTTACACTTCCCACCCTATGTCTTAGCTAATACATCTTGCAAGTACCCACCAATCCCTGGGCACAGCAAGCAGCCCACCCACCCACCCACCCCAACCTATACCATGCGCTCTACCCACCCACCCACACCCCACACTGTGCTACACACCCTGCCAATTCCTTACATGGTCTATCATATTCATCCCATATGTCTCAATCTGTACCTTCACACAGCCCATGCACCCCAAGCTCTAGTTGGCCATGGTCAGCACACTAAAGATTGACTCTACCCTTCTATGCCCCTATGTCACTGAGGCAGTAGATGGCTGAAAAACGGGAGCTGTGATGGAGAGTGATGGGCAGGATGGGGTGGAATGTGTGAAGTAGAATGCTGCATGTGGAGCTATAGGGTGGGATGTGTGGCCGCAGTGTGGGGGTAGAGTGGGGTGTGTGAGGAAGGGAGGTACTGCTCTTGATTCGTGAGCGACGCTAATATGTACGTAACTTCCCATTTGCCAACATTCTCTACACTGCATCGATCTCTTGCAGTGACAGCTCCTCACACATATTTACATGGAATACCTGCAGCTGTGTCTTTTCCGTATTTAGCTACGTACACACATGAACACATGATGGAGAGTGTTGGACAGGATGGGGTGGGGGTGTGCGATGTAGAATGCTGCGTGTGGGGCTCGTGCACCAGACATTCCACGTTCCTATGGTTTGGGGAGGAAAGGAAAAACTAAACCGCTAAACTGCAGGAACGTCTGGTGTGAGACTATCCCTCCACCGTGTTCAGGGTACAGTACCACTTCTGGTATTTACAAGCCTTACGGAAGGATTTTCCTTGACCATGTGTGATTAGTATTCCATAAGACGTACAAAAACAAGGGTTGTAATACATTTCCCATGAAAACAAGGACATATGTAGGGATGGTGGCGTGTGCATAGGCAAATTGTGTGTGTTCATGGAAAACCACCTGGCAGAGAAAAACCTCAGAGACAAGGAGGGACCCGTTTCATGCAACAACCCAGGTAACATCCACTGGCTTCAAGACACTTTGGATACATTTTCACCATCCCTACATGTGGCAAAATTTTGCCTCGCCTCCTACGCATCTTCCTCTAGACCACCAGGTAGATCCATGCATGACCTTTTCTATGCTTTGCTGTGCTCTGCAATCCTAGCTATCTTCACCTACCACCCAGTTGGTCCCCACAAATGGCTTGCTTCTCTACCTTGCTGTGCTGTCCATTGACCCCCATCTTCTTTGGGGTCAACACTCACATCTGACTGTATGTATCTTGCTCTTGTCATGATTGCTCAGACCATGACTATCCAACAAGTACTACAGCCACTGCTTGCTCCTGCTGTTCACTACAATGCTGCATGGCTACAAATCCACACACCTACTTTCATGCCTTCACCACTTACATTGGAACCCCGCTAAACGGCCACCTCTATAAAACGACCACCTCTATAAAACGGCCACCTCTATAAAACGGCCACCTCTATAAAACGGCCACCTCTATAAAACGACCACCTCTATAAAACGGCCACCTCTATAAAACGACCACCTCTATAAAACGACCACCTCTATAAAACGGCCACCTCTATAAAACGACCACCTCTATAAAACGACCACCTTAAAAACAGGACCGCTTTGGTCCCAGATCCATGTATACATGTTTTTAATTGTAGTTCTCAGAATTAAGACCACCTCAAAAATAGGACCACTTTTCTCTTTGCAAAGCTACGGAATACACATCAAAGCTACTATATATAGCACAGCTGTCAGCCATTTTGTTTGCCCTCGCTAGTGCAGGAGCGTATTTTAATCACTAGGCGTTGCTCTCGACCAAGTGGTGTTTTAGTTGCTGGTTTTGCATTGTGTTTATGCGTCGCTATTTAGCACACACGCATATCTTAGTCACTGAACGTTGATCTTGACCACGTGGTGTGATTCGTCTGAAGACTGGCGTATCATGACTGAAATTTATTTTCTAGGTTATTGGCCGAGGGTTTAGCGCTTTAGTGCCTAGTCTCTATAGCAGCACTCACATTGTTCACTTCGCCATCAACACCTGTGAGGTTTAAACTCCTTAGCTATGTATTGTGGTCTTCAGCCTAGTCACATGCACCTGTGTGTGTACAACTGACTCTGTAATTGAAGGGCTTCTTCATTATCTCTAGTACGCTCATGTGTGCATACAAATTGGTCATATACAGAGAAAGATGAGCTGGAATTGGCATACAGTAGTAGGAGGTGTGACAAAATGTTGCCAGATGTATGGGTGGTGAAGATGTGGCTATCCAAAGTGTCTTAAGCCAGCAAATGTTGGGCTGTTGTAGGGAATGGACCCCTCCTTGTTTCTGAGGCTTCCCATCAGGTGGCCCATCCATGAACTCACAACCCTTATGTATAGAATTTATGAGATACATCATAATTGTATGTATGTAACATGTGATGGTGATGTCTCCTGTACCTGTAGACATCCAGCACCTTAAGCATGATAAGGACTCACTCAGGGCAGGGCTCCAGAAGATCGGAGAGATATGTCTGGCTCTTAGTGGCGGTGCGTCATCTCACTGTTCTCAGCCTGTGTGTTGAAGCCAAATGCTGTAGATCACAGATAGCACAACTTGGGACATCTGCAATCTGATATCTGTAATAGGCATGCACTGCCAAGCCACTTTGTGCATGTTGGCGATGTTCTCTCCTTTGCTCAGTAAGCATAGCCAGATGTATTAAATAACTGTAGTTAGCGCTAACACTAATAGGACTGCCAATTACAGGGAGCTGTTGTTTATAATTGTCTTTACATTGTTTTGAGTTCCACCTGACTCTACCCATCTTGCTCCTTTGTGCACAGATCCCACCCCCAGTCCACCTGCAGTGGTCACCACTGGGACTAATGCAGTGAGTTGGTTGGCACTCCACATTGTTGTGTGGCTACTGGTAGTACTGTAGTATAATGTGTGTTTGTAGGGAATGAAATGTGCAGACTCTCTCAATCACCTGTACACGTACCTCATCCAGTGTAGTGCAAGTTTGCATGTGTTGTGTGTAAGCATAGACCTATGGTGTTAGTGTGTGGGTGTACACATGTGTGAACACAATTTGCTCCATTCTATCATTCTTCTGTGTATGGCATTGTTGGCAGTTACTGGTTTATGTTACTAGTACACATCCAACTAACAGTACACAATACTATACAATACACAGGTGTCAAGTGACCTAGTTAGACGAGATGTACCAAAATGGATACCACTGTCCCACTGTCCTGCTTTCCCACTCTTCCTCCTTTTGTCTGATTTTGATGAATTCTAGACAGGCTGTGAATGAGTCACACGTTCTCTTACACATGTGTTGGCAGATTCTGACCCAAAGATTACCCTGCATGACTCAGTCCCACCATTTCAATGAACCCCCACTTTCATGCACAGTACTGTACTTTGTCCCTCTGTGGTCCACTGCATGGTTGACACCTATGTCAATGCAGTGATGTTCATGTCCCACCTCCTGTGTCAGTTGACAGTGTGCCATGAACTCCACTTTATTGCTGACAATTAAACACACCAGCTATCCCCTACCCTCTCCCATCCTCACTATCACCCCTCCACACCCCCTGCAGGTGGAGGTCTGTCCTGCCCTCCCAGAGCCACTCCAACATGTGAGGAAGCTTGCTTACAGGAGTTACCAGCGGCTGTCCCTCACTGAGGGCCCACGGAAGGTACAGTACACTAAAGTAGCTGTACTGAAGAGTGCCCCTAAAGCGAGACAGAAGGGAGACCTTGATCAGGGCACTTTTTTAAAACGATACCATGACTGCGGCGTACGACTGTCAGAGGGAGCGACTGAAGAAGTGACAGTCGATGACTTTCTTCAAGCAGGAACCCAGCAAAACCGAATACTTTATGGCCAGCCCGGCACAGGTAAAACCACTTTCCTCAAGCACCTGTGTCAGAAAGTGGCCACCGATGAGCCGAGTGACTTCTCCCTCATCCTATACTTCCCTCTGCGTGACAAGGCCATGTCACAAGCTCTGAAAAGCAGCACCACCCCATATGATTGTAGTCTGGAGAGTCTCCTCCAGTACTACATCCCCGACAAGACCCGCTGTGCTGATGCTATTCGGGAACTGCTGCAGTGCCAAGGAAACAATGTCCTCATCATCTTGGATGGTGCAGACGAGGTGCGTGGTCTTATGGACAGCCCCGAGGGATCCCTCCTGTCAAGCCTCATGGAGGGTCGTCTGCTTCCCCAAGCACACTTCATAGTGTCTACGCGTCCCGGCAGGTGCCCCCTTCTACAAGAGCACAGCTCTCTCTTTTATGAAATGCTCGGATTTGATGACAAAGCAGTGAGGTCGTACGTGAAAGAGTTCTGCAAGAGTGAGCCAGGCAAAGGGGAGGCCATGTTATCCAATCTGATGGCCCGTCCAGACCTCATGGGAGGAGCCTATATTCCTATGAATTTACTGATCTTCTGTTCTATCTACGAACATGGTGTTGCAGGCAGGTCGGTGTTCCCTGCAACCATGACCGAGTGCTACAAGTCCTTCATCGCCAAGGCTGTCACTCGAGAGAAGAAAAAACAGAAGAGAACAATCCGAATCGACCCATCTCTCGCCAACCTACCTCAGGATGTGGAGCAGCTCCTCTTCAACCTCGGTGAGCTTGCTTTCAAAGGTCTCACCCAGGAACCTCCCGATTACATCTTCCAAGAAGATGAAGTACGCCGTGTCTTCCATGCCACAGTCAAGTATGATGAGATCCTGGATGATTCATCCTTTGGAGGCTTCCTTCACTTGCACCCCGACCAGGACGGTTCCTCAAGTACACTGAACTTCAGCCACACCACTAAACAGGAGTTCTTTTGTGCTTACCATCTCTCCCTGTTGCCTGACGCGGAGCAAGCTGCCTTCTGGAGGGAGAACCGCCATAACCCCAAGTTCACCGTTGTCCTCAGATATTTCGCTGGGTTAACACAGTTGAAGTCAGTGGAGGTCAGCGAGGCCATCCTTGCCACAGGCAGTGACCTGCCAGCAAAATGTGACTCTGACAATCCTTATCTTTTGTATGTATTTCATGCTTTGTTTGAGTCTCAGAATGAGTCTCTCACCCAGAGCATAGTCACTCAGTTAAACAGCTGTCTCACCTTTGAGTTGTACCTCACTCCTTTTGACACCATGGTACTCTCTCACTGCCTCACCAAGTGCAAGCACCTGACTGAACTAGACATGCCAACATACCCATATTCCTTATCCCCCACCAGTTTCCATCATGTTTGTTCAGTTGTGCAGTGCAATCCTCTTTTACAGTCACTGAGACTAACTGTGGTCCAGTTCTTCACTGAAGGTGAGTGAATGGGACCACACTAATTGTTAGTGTAGTCCACTGTTGTATGGAGGTTGTGCATGTGTGACCCCTTCAGTTGTTGTCTCTTTAGCAATGGCAATGGGTGATTTCCATGATAAAATGACTGTACAATCACCTGTTGCCATGGCAGCAAGTACTCTATGTCTCTTAATTCCCCCTGTATCCCTTTGTGTAGCTGCCAGATGTGTCTCTATTGTGTTCCTCCATTCTCCCTTGTTCCCCTTCCCCTATGGACGTAGATGCTAGAGCACTATGTAAGGCTGCTGGGTCACTAAAGAGGCTGAACCTGACAGTGGATGAAAGCTGTACTTCAGAGGCACTGGCAGAGGTCTTTGAACACAGACCATTGGAGGAGTTGGATCTTTTCCTCTTCTGTGCTGTTCAAGTAAGTAGTGCATGTTCACCTGGTTGGGGCAAGTGAAACGAGCCCCTATGTAAATCATGAGGTAGCCCGACTCTACAATCTAGGCTGGCTTTGGGGCCTAAATGTCTGTTAGTTTGTCACACACCATACCTGTCCTAATTGCGCCCGTACATTTCCTGTCCTCTGCCCTATGCTGCAATGAGTGACGGCGCTGAGCCACCAGAAGGGAGCTCAAAGGTGTGGCGGCTGCAGTGTGGCTAATGGCAATTAAGTGTATGTGTCCTAACTAGGCAACAGGCAGAAACTGCAAAGCAGGCAAAGCTTTGTCCCTGCCAGGCAAAGGACAGGGAAATTGATGTCGCTTGTAGTCAAGCAGACACTGAAGTGCAGGTACAGTGGTGGTCCTGCACAGGTAGGCTAGCTAGCTACGTATCTTAGGTAAACAGAGCGAATACTATCCTCATTTTCTCTTGCTTGGCTATTTTAAAGTGCTGAAATGCCTGACAACGTGTCTGAGTTATTTCATTACTCTTACGTATTCCAATCCCTTTGTTCTTCCTGTACAGTATTAAACAAGATATTGCATAAAGTGTGGGCATGCATGTAGCTATGCATGTATATGTACATGTGTGTGTGTGTGTACATGGCTGTATGAAGCTATGTGTGTGTAGATGTGGCTGTGTGTATGTACGAGTACATGTGTATGTGTGTATATGCTCACCCCCGCAATGCCTTGCATTGGACTAGTGTATAGTTATGTGGTGTGGACTCTGAAGGAGCGGTTATCAGGAATACACTGTGTGGCTTCCTCCTATTTATGCTGCTTCTTTCTACACTTGAGTTGTTTGAGTGCATAACATGTGGCGTTTTACTCCCACTCTGAGGTGAAATGTGTGAAGCAGTTTGAGGTGCATCACATTACATCATGGACATTTGTCCGTGACCACACTAGACTTATAGCTCTGTTTGACTTCCCGAGTGTATGAATGCTCCATCTGTTCTCTTACTGTTGTCACTGTATGTTATGTGTGCAGGGTGACTGCAGTGTGTTGGAGAAGAAGATTGCCCACAGTCAGCTGAAGAGACTTAAGCTGTCGGGTGACAGCACCCTACTCCTCCCTGTACTAAGTGGAGTCAAAGACAACCGTTGTGTAACAGATCTTCATGTTTCGGGTGAGCCTATCACTACATGCCTCTAACTATACTATACCACATAGGGGTATGTACATGTATGGGTTGGGCCCATACATGTACATACATTGGAAGCACTGCCCCTCCCCTTGCCACCCTTACACCCTCAAAGTGTGTTTTGGTAGTGTATAATCAGTGTATGCTGTGTTGCTCACTTGGGGATATGCTGAGTTGTAATTTGCAACTGTCTCTTAGCAACCACTGTCGCTTAGCAACAGTTTGATGTTTAGCCAATGCATGGAGTGTTTGTCAAAGCAATGTCCAATCACCCCATTCTACTAAGTGGAGTTCAATGGAGTGGTGTACATGTGTCAAGTATAAATAAATGTGTAGCAGTCCTTGCTGTTTGTGAAGCCCCTCAGAGTCAACCCCATTCAATCTTGTGTGCACTGTCATGCAGATCTCAAGGATTGCTGTGTTTCTCTACCTTAGATCAGTCATTCAGTGATAAGACATCTTCAGCAGTGGCCACTTGTGTCCAGACCATGCCACAGTTGAGGACACTTCACGTTGCTTGGATCAACCCTCTTCCAGTGCTGAAGTCACTGTCACACAGAGGCTCCCCCCTGGACAGTGTCACAGTGGGGGACCCACCATTGGTATGTACAGTGTACACCTATTCACATGCTACATCAGTGCTAGTTACTTAACTATTTGCCACACACACATGGAGACGTAGTACAGTAATCACTGTACTATGTGTCCGTGTGTGTGTCAAATACTGTAGCTTATGTATAGTTAGGGGTATCCCCTGAGTGTTTATATCCCCCTCCCTCCTAAGGCTTCTTTACAAGGTGGTCTATTGTGCAATCACAGCAGGGGGAGGAGTCCAATGGACAGGACTCCCAATTATATGGTCCAGAGACCGATAGTGATTGCGTGTGTGTGTTAACATCCACCCCTCTATGCCAAGTGTCATTGACTATAGACACAATTACTATCGGTCTCCAAACTGTGTACAGTAATTGAGAGTCGATCCTGTCTGTTGAACTCCTCCCCCTGCTGTGATTCTGCTCATGATTCATTCCCATCATAAAATGTGTTTGCTTAATTGCTTGAAGTTTGATTGTGTTAATATCCTTCCGATCTTCCATCACCTACATTGGAGTGCCTGTGTACTTGTGCACATCCCCTCACCCATACATCCATCCAATGTCCATTTGAGTGTGGTATACTGTATGGAGCATTTGTTGGGCACATCTGCTGTATAAACACATACCTATATCTTCTATTACATGCAGTAAGCACATTTTGTTGGTAGTTTTCTGTCATGTTTGTTAGGCACCTACCAGAACCCTCTAACGAGCTCTATTGTCTGACATGTGCCATACAGCATCTTTGCCTACAACGAACATACACACATGCACACAAACACACACACACACACACACACACACACACACACACACACACACACACACACACACACACACACACACACACACACCTGTCATGGCTCGTACTGTTGTTCTACAGTCAAACAGTTGGTGTGTCTGTTGTCATTTTGTGCATGTCACCAGTGAATGACACAAGTGATCTCGACACATGTCTGTTCATGATGGTGTTGTGAGTGGCCAGGTTGTCAGTCGGTAGTTGTAAGTAAGTCAAGTGACTTTTGATGTGACGAGCTGTTACACTGCACCCTATAGAGGTCATTCAGAACTCTGCTAAAAGGAATAGGTCCCCTCCAGAAGTTCCCGTGAAGTAGAGAATACTGCGTGCTAAGGAGCCCCAAAGTAGTCCATTAATAGCTGCTTAAGTTAACATTCTCCTATGACCCCAATGATACCTTCTAACCCCTCTCCCCCACCCCACCCCCACACACAATCGAGCCCCCTAAGTCAGACCGTACCAAGCACACAATGCTGTATTTAGAAAGTTGGTGAAGGGGGGAGGGGTGGGCAATACAATGTTAACATATGACTTGCCAAATTTTCAGGGGTGAGTAGACTCATCCCCTGTATCTTCACAGACTTCATGTATGAAAGTCGTGCGTGGTTTTTGGGAGACAAGTGACCAAGTGCTGATCTGATTGGCCAGAAGTATTTGAGATACATCGAGACAAGCCAAGGAATTGGCCCAAAGATACCAGACCACCTTTTGGGTCATTTATAGAATGGCAGTCAGATGTGGGCTGTGAAGAAGACTGAACCTACCCCTGAAGCCATACCAATAGTGCAGTGTTTGTTGTTCTTGTAAGGTGTCACCTCAGTACCCCTGTGTTGTGTTTTGTACCTACAGTGGAGGTTGAGTGAAGAGGACTGTGCACAGCTGGAGGAGGCAGCCAGTTGTGCTCAAGTAGTCGTGGTGAAGGTGAATGTGGGCGACGAATTCAGTGATAGTGCGGACGACGATGTCTGCAGAGCTAGCAGAGCCCTGGCTGCTGGGTTCAGTAAGAACCCACTACTCAGAGAAGTGGAACTGGGGTGGGTACCGGAGGAGTTAGTGGAGTCAGTGAGAGGAACACTGTGCACAAACACTACACTAACTGTGAATGTTAGTGACTCTTTTGTTGTATGAATACCAGTTCTTTTGTAACTAGCTATTGTCATATACATTATCGCCGAGCAGCTATGGATCTTGAGTTTTGGTGGTTGGTTTTACATTCTGTACTCAGACAAATTAATGTAACATGTAACTGCATCTTCTTGACCTTTTTCATATACTGTTCTAGTGTGTATGCTTTTGTGTTTGAAGGCAGTGCGCATGTGTGCCTATGTAATGAGATTCATTGTTCCTTGTAAGGGAAACCCCGATAGTCACATGGTTGTTCCGCGTGACGATTACGTCAATGGTTATTTCGGGATGTTGACGTTTATACAGTTATTTAACCGCATGTTCCATTATTAATTCACTTTTGCTCCAAAAGCAGAAGATGGAGAGTGAAAGCAGTTTGGACGAAAGCCAGTTCGTTCCAGTCAAGGAGGACTATTTCTCTGTGCCACCGTCTTACAATAGCGAGTCCTCGTACAATTTCGCTGTCAGCGAAGGCAGCACGGTGTCCCATGTTCGCGTGGCTGTTGAGGGCCTCTCGGAGGACTTTCCTGATGCTCCGAACTCCATCGAAAGCGATTTCAGTTTTGAGAAGCTTTCCAGCGGCCCTGAATGAAGCAGCCCAGTATGTCGCAGAATGTGATGATGGTGAGAAGTTGGCTGCGGCGCAAGAGGAAAGTGAGTACCACAAAGAGTACACTGCCTCGAAGGAGAAACTGGATGAGCTCCTGAGGGTCCTAACATGGAGAAGGAGGTAGGAAGGAGGGTCAAGCCAAGTACAGAGTGAAGAAAGTGAGTTGTCGTTGATTGTCTCAGAAGACTACTGTTGTCAATAGTGCTTTCTATAAGCCTAATGCTAGCTGTGAGATGGACTATGTCACTATGTACAGTAGTTGTTCTGTGTAATGTTGTTATAAGGGGTCATTGCTGTGTGTAGCAGGTCTTGATATGAACTTTATCACACTGGTGCTAGGGGAGATGTACAGGACTGTTAAGAGTCCCTTATGGTCAGAGCACACTGTTTCCAATTGGTTGTATCCTCATATAGCAGTGCTTGAACACTTGAATCTGATGTTTGATGTGCTAACTTAGTTATACTGAACTTGAGCATAAAATATGTGTAAGCCATCACCATGGTAACCTTCATGCCCTAGCAACCATGTCATTTCAGGTGTTTCATGCTTGCTGTGTTTGATAGCTCGGCACACATGATGAATCACACACTACCCTAGTCTCACGTAGCCAGACTGCCGTTTTCACTCTGACTCCGCCCTCTGTGAGACTAACACTGCCCTCTGTATGTGAGAGCTGTCTGTGTGTAGTGTTGGCATGTATGTGACGGTGGTTGGTGAGGTGTTTGTGTCTGACTTGTGTTTTGTATAGAAAGAGCTGGAGGCTGCTGCTAAGAAGTGCCACAAGGATGCCTTGGCCTCTGTGACAGCCAACATGGAGAGGAGCTATGCAGCACACATGGCAGCGGAAAGTGTGTGTGTGTGTGTGTGTGTGTGTGTGTGTCACTGTGTGTGTGTGTGTATGTGTGTGTGTGTGTGTGTGTGTGTGTGTGTGTGTGTGTGTGTGTGTGCGTGCATGTGTACAGTTAGGATCCAAACTGCTCTTGAGAAGAGCTGGCTGTAATGTGTGTGCTTGTGGATTGCACATCTCTGTAGAAGGAGACCCTGATGAAGAAGGTGGAACAAGATCGTAAGCAGGAGATGAAGCTATCCCGTCTTCAAGCAGTGCAGAGGGTGAAGCAGTACAAACAAGTGAGTACAGTGGAGGGCACGTGCATTAGTGAGGGCAGAGGTCAGAGACAACTGGAGTTGTGAGCTGTCAGAGTGCGTGTGTGTCCACTACTTGTTTCTGTGTTTGCCCATGCAGGGTGTACAGTCAAAGAAGGACACACCAAAGGGTTATGTCCCACCGTGGAAGAGAGTGCACGAGAAGCAAACAAAGGATGGCAGCAAGTCTTCTTCCAAGCCAGCCGAGTCCATGACAGCCTCTCGGATGTCCAGCCTCAGTGAGCATGCCAGTGTCAAGCCTAGGAAGACACCTTTGTCCAGTGGTACTGCAACTTCGAGGAAGACAGGCTCAAGGAGTGTCCGCCCAGACCAGGCCTTGCCCCTAGACCAGAACACCTTGATGAGACTGCTGCAGAGTATGCAACTCCAGGTGCAGCAGAAATCAATTTGCCCCTTTGTGGCCACACCCCCAGTGCCAGTCACACCCCCTCAACCCCCGCCCCCACCACCACCTGCTCCACCCCCTCCCCCTCCAGTCCCTGTTCCCACTCCAACTCCGAATCCACACCCAAAGACAACTGAAGTCAAAGTGGAAACGACAAAGCCCCCACGCACTGCCCCCCAAGCCGGAATCAGCATAGAAGACATTATGAACATACGACTCAAGAAATCAAACTTGGGCCAGAGTATCCGTGTGTCCAAGCAGGCGCTGTCCACAGAGGATGAGGTGAAGCTGATAAGGAGTGGAGGAGACCCCGAGAGGCTGTCACTGACTGACCCACACCACGCAGCCTTGAAGAAGAGAGTGGCAGAGGTCAGGTTGAGGGTTGCCCCAGATCCAGATGATAACCATGGCGACGAAGGTGGCACCAGGGACGACGATGACTGGGCATAGCATGGCACAACCAGTGCAATCCCATTTCAGCTCATTGTATATGTAATTACACACCCTGAGCAGGTCTGGGGTATTGATTTCTTTTTTATTCAGACTGTCCAATTCTGTTCTATGTGCACAGTGTAATTCTGCCTTTTGAACTGGAGCATGTGATCTGGATGGATTGTGAAGAACATGGTCACAACTTGTGACATGTTCTTACACGTACTACTTGTGACTCGCAAGTAGTACATGTTTGACTGACACACTTCCGCCCCTAACTCCCCAGCCTCTTCGCACAGTTGTGTATAAAGGATACAGTGTGCTTGCCACCACCCCATCTTCTGCATGCAGTCCTATTTTGATGTTACCGGACTGTGTGAGATGGCAGGCTACCCTGTGCACACAGCTTGCACTACACTATTCACAACAACACATCTCTACAATGTGCTGATGAATCAATGCCATCTACAGTGATAGCATCCATAAAATGTGCCTTCACCTTCAATAACGTGTAATGAATGGGTATGCTGCATGAGGGGACGGTCCACAAATAGTATGATAATCAGAATAAGTAGCATAAATTGTCACATGACATGTCACATGGCAGTCACATGACACATCACATGACATGTCACATGACACATCACATGGTCACATGACAGGACATTACATAAAATACAGTATGCATGCACAATAATATGTATTAAAACGACTCCATATATAAATACATGAGTCACACAAGCAGCTTTCCCGTGTGTTGTATGGCAAACTCCATCACACGCCACGCTGTCTTGTGGTCATAAATAGATTGGTCCCTACACAATGCCCACACGTACATCACATTCTCAATGTTGTCCTGGAGGAGAGAGGAAGGGGAGGGAGAAAGAGGATTGTCAAGGACTGCCACACAACATAACCACCATATTTACAAGTAGACAAAGCTACTTCCATACTCTACTGTACTCTCAGCATACAAGCTTCTCCCGTCCCCTCCCTCTCCCCTCCCCCCTCCTCCCGTCCCTTTCCCCCCTCCTGTCCCATTCCCATCACCTCCTGTCCCCTCCTGTCCCCTCCTGTCCCCTCCCCTCCCCTCCCATCTCCTCCCATCCCCTCCCCCTCCCCTCCCTCTCCCCTCCCCTCCCGTCTCCTCCCATCCCCTCCCTCTCCCCTCCCCCCTCCCTCCCCTGCGGCCATGCTCAGTGTCGGTGGGGCTAACCTCTCCACCCTCCACAATCTCTCCTTTGGCATTTTGCACTATCATCAGTTGTTGGGTTGAGAAGGTGAGAATGAGGACCGGACCTTGTTCCAGGACCTTCGCCATGGCAATCTAATGGTGGATGGAAAGGGGACAGGGCAGTGTGCGCGTGTGTGCATGTGTGTGTGCGTGTGTGTGTGTGTGCGTGTGTGTGTGTGCGTGCGCGCGTGTGTGTGTACATATGTGCATGCATGTATGTGTGTCACAGTGTGTGTGTGTCCTCACATCAACGTCTCTAACGTCCAACACTTTACAGCCCATTTTCCTTCCAACTGACGAGTGTTGCTCAATCTGAGCCGCCAACATATTGTAGGCCTGGACAAACAACAACAACAACAACAACAACAACCAACAAACATGACACATCACCCCCCCCACCCCGTACCAGGACTAAGCACTCACTGGTGTGTGGCACCAGTCCTTTAGCACCTCAAGCTTCCCTTGCAAGAAGGCCTGGACAGTTAGAGAGAGAGACATTGCTATAGTGATGAAATGTAGGTCACTACCATATGCCATTGCACACACACGCATGCTCGCACGCACGTAGGCACACACACACAACACACATGCACACACGCACACACACACTTACACACACTTGCACACACACACACACACACACACACACACACACACACACACACACACACACACACACACACACACACACACACACACACACACACACACACACACATGCTATATACCTCCAGTACAGTAGGAATGATGTCAAACTCGCACTCCTTCACAAATGACTCTTTGCTGAAGTAAGGGTCAACTTTTCGTATTTCAGCCATTGCCTCTGCCATGTCAGACTGGGTCACCATCCCTCCTGCACGACACACACACACAGACAGACACACATGAACACAAATGCATGCACACACACAACCTTGTACACTGGATGGACACCTCACTAGACACACACAGCCTTGTAGAAAGGGGAATACAAGTCACTTCTCCCTCACACAGTTTACTCTGGACAAGGTCACTCACCAAAGGTGTCACCAACTCTGTCTGTCACTGCTCGTGACGCCCTCACAACTACATTGTCACTCTCGTCATACTTCATACGCATTGTGTACAGCACTTGGTATGGGGGAGGGGGAGGGGTGGGGAGGGGGAGGGGAGGGGAGGAGAGGGGAGGGGAGGAGAGGGGAGGGGAGGAGAGGAAGAGGGGAGGGGAGGGGAGGGGAGGAGAGGGAGAGGGGAGGGAGAGGGGAGGGGTGGGGAGGGAGAGGGGAGGGAGAGAGGAGGGGAGGGGAGGGGAGGGGAGAGGAGGGGAGGAGAGGAGAGGGAGAGGGGAGGGAGAGGGGAGGGGTGGGGAGGGAGAGGGGAGGGAGAGAGGAGGGGAGGGGAGGGGAGGCGGAGGGGGAGGGGGAGGGGGAGGAGAGGGGAGGGGAGGGGAGGGGAGGAGAGGAGAGGGAGAGGGGAGGGAGAGGGGAGGGGAGGGGGAGGGGGAGGGGGAGGGGAGGAGAGGGGAGAAGTGGGATGGTAGATCACTATTGAATGTATGAATGTGTTACTACCACACCGTAATGTACACACATGTATACCCTACACTCCACCCTGTATGAGTACCCTCCAACACAATCCACACACTGTTCTATTACAGTAGCCCCCTTACAGTTGGTGATGGGATTGTTCTCTCGCAAGTTACTCCACCAGCTGTATAGCTTGGACTGCCTTGTCTGCACCACTCTCACCTCTTCACTGCAGGAGGGGGGAGGGAGGACGTGTATAGGGTGGGTACATCCTGACTCTCTCCTACATTCCACATGCCCCTATATCCTGACACAAAACCCGCCCACGCTTCCACCCACGCACTCGTTTGACTCAATGACTCTCTCTTGTTGCTGTGCTGCTTGTGAAGAGTAGGAGCTTGCTCTGGCCGGGTCTGTGCGCTTCCTGATCTCAGCTGTGCACGTACGTACACCAGTGGACAAATGAGAGGGGCACACAAACTGTATTGGACATGCCATGGACATGGTGTACACACACACACACACACACACACCCCACCTCCCACCTCCCACCTCCACCTCCACCTCCCACCTCCCACTCACAAGATGGTGTATATGGTTTGGAGTGTTCTATAATATCTTCCAAGAATTCTTCCTTAACTACTTTCATACCCTGCAGTGGAGGG
Organism: Ianthella basta; assembly: GCA_964019415.1. Classification (NCBI taxonomy): domain Eukaryota; kingdom Metazoa; phylum Porifera; class Demospongiae; order Verongiida; family Ianthellidae; genus Ianthella; species Ianthella basta. The sequence goes on from OZ025884.1 coordinate 1,069,013, forward strand.
GGAGGGGGAGGGGGAAGGAGAGGGGCAAATTAAATGTCAGTCACAGTACAATACCATTACCATAGCAACCTGTTACCCACCTCTGCCACCTTCTGGTAGGTCTGTGTCTGTCCCAGCTGCTCTCCCTGTTCAGAGACCTTCCTAGCTGTGGTACTGGCAGTTTGAGACACCTAACGGGGGGGAGGGGGGGGGACAGGTGGGGGGGACAGGTGGGGGGGACAGGTGGGGGGACAGTGGGGGGGATGGGTGAGCAAGATGAAGAAGATGAAGCAAGATGAGGCAAGATGTGGAAAGATGAAGCAAGATGAGGCAAGATGAAGCAAGATGAGGCAAGATTAAGCAAGTTGAGACAAGATGAAGCAAGATGAGGCAAGATGAAGCAGGATGAGGCAAGATGTGGATAGATTAAGCAAGTTGAGACAAGATGAAGCAAGATGAAGCAAGATGAGGCAAGATTAAGCAAGTTGAGACAAGATCAAGCAAGATGAGGCAAGATGAGGCAAGATGAAGCAGGATGAGGCAAGATGAAGCAGGATGAGTCAAGATGTTGAAAGATGAGGCAAGATGAGGCAAGATGAAGCAAGATGAGGCAAGATGAGGCAAGATGAGGCAAGACGAGGCAGGATGAGGAAAGATGAAGAAAGATGAGGAAAGATGAGGCAAGACGAGACAAGATGAGTCAAGATGTAGAAAGATGAGGAAAGACGAAGGAAGATGAGAAAAGATGAGTCAAGACGAGGCAAGACGTGGAAAGATGAGTCAAGATGAAGCAAGATGAGGCAAGATGAGGCATGATGAGGCAAGATCAAGCAAGATGAGGCATGATGAAGCAAGATGAGACAAGATGTGGAAAGATGAGGCAAGATGAAGCAAGATGAGGCAAGAGGAAGCAAGATGAGTCAAGATGTGGAAAGATGAGACAAGACGAGGCAAGATGAGGAAAGATAGAGGAAGATGTGGAAAGATGAGGCAAGATGAAGCAAGATGAGGCAAGATGAAGCAAGATGAGGCAAGATGAAGCAACATGAGACAAGATGAAGCAAGATGAGGCAAGATGAGGAAAGATGAGGCATGATGAAGCAAGATGAGGCAAGATGAAGCAAGATGAGTCAAGATGAGGCAAGACGAGGAAAGATGAGGCAAGACGAGGCAAGATGAGGAAAGATAGAGGAAGATGAGGAAAGACGAGGTAAGATGAAGCAAGATGAGGCAAGATGAAGCAAGACGAGGCAAGATGAAGCAAGATTAAGCAAGATCAGGAAAGATGAGGCATGATGAAGCAAGATGAGGCAAGATTAAGCAAGATGAGGCAAGATGAAGCAAGATGAGGCAAGATGAAGCAAGACAAGTCAAGATGTGGAAAGATGAGGCAAGACGAGGCAAGATGCGGAAAGATGCGGCAAGATGAAGCAAGATGAGGCAAGATGAAGCAAGACAAGTCAAGATGTGGAAAGATGAGGCAAGATGAGGCAAGATGTGGAAAGATGAGGCAAGATGAAGCAAGATGAGGCAAGATGAAGCAAGATGAGGCAAGATTAAGCAAGTTGAGACAAGATGAAGCAATATGAGGCAAGATGAGGCAAGATTAAACAAGATGAGGAAAGATGAAGTAAGATGAGGCAAGATGAAGCAAGATGAGGCAAGATAAGGCAAGATGAAGCAAGATGAAGAAAGATGAAGCAAGAAGAGGAAAGATGAGGAAAGATGAGACAAGATGAGTCAAGATGAAGAAGATGAAGCAAGATGAGGAAAGATGAGGCATGATGAAGCAAGATGAGGCAAGATTAAGCAAGATGAGGCAAGATGAAGCAAGATGAGGCAAGACGAGGTAAGATGAGACAAGATGAGGCAAGATGAGGCAAGATGAGGCAATATGAGGCAAGAAGGAGCAAGATGAGGCAAGATGAGGCAAGATGAGACAAGATGAGGCAAGATGAGACAAGATGTGGAAAGATGAGGCAAGATGAAGCAAGATGAGGCAAGATGAGGCAAGATGAAGCAAGATGAGGCAAGATGAAGCAAGACGAGTCAAGATGAGGAAAGATGAGGTAAGACGAGGCAAGATGCGGATAGACGAGGCAAGATGAAGCAAGATGAGGCAATAAAGATGAAGCAAGATGAGGCATGATGAAACAAGATGAGACAAGATGAAGCAAGATGAGACAAGATGAAGCAAGATGAGGCAAGATGAAGCAAGACAAGTCAAGATGTGGAAAGATGAGGCAAGACGAGGCAAGATATGGAAAGATGAGGCAAGATGAAAGAAGATGAAGCAAGATGAGGCAAGATGTAGCAAGATGAGGCAAGATTAAACAAGATGAGGAAAGATGAAATAAGATGAGGCAAGATGAAGCAAGATGAGGCAAGATGAAGCAAGATGAGGCAAGATGAAGAAAGATGAAGCAAGAAGAGGCAAGATGAGGAAAGATGAGACAAGATGAGTCAAGATGAAGAAGATGAGGCAAGATGAAGCAAGATGAGGCCAGATGAAGCAAGATGAAACAAGATGAGTCAAGATGTGGAAACACGAGGAAAGATGAGGGAAGATGAGAAAAGATGAGTCAAGACGAGGCAAGACGTGGAAAGATGAGGCAAGATGCAGCAAGATGAGACAAGATGTGGAAAGATGAGGCAAGATTAAGCAAGATGAGGCAAGATTAAGCAAGATGAGGCAAGATGAGTCAAGATGAGTCAAGATGAAGCAAGACGAGGCAAGATGTGGAAAGATGAGGCAAGATGAAGCAAGATGAGGCAAGAGGAAGCAAGATGAGGCAAGAGGAAGCAAGATGAGGCAAGATGAAGGAAGATGAAGCATAATGAAGCAAGATGAGGTAAGATGAAGCAAAATGAGGCAAGATGAAGAACGATGAGGCAAGATAAGGCAAGATTAAACAAGATAAGGAAAGATGAAGTAAGATGAGGCAAGATGAAGCAAGATGAGGCAAGATGAAGCAAGATGAGGCAAAATGAAGCAAGATGAGGCAAGATGACGAAAGATGAAGCAAAAAGAGGCAAGATGAAGCAAGATGAGGAAAGATAAGCAAGATGAGACAAGATGTAGAAAGATGAGGCAAGACGAGGCAAGATGAAGCAAGATGAGACAAGATGTGTAAAAATGAGGTAAGATGAGACAAGATGTGGAAAGATGAGACAAGATGTGGAAAGATGAGACAAAATGTGGAAAGATGAGGTAAGATGAAGCAATATGAGGCAAGAAGAAGTAAGATGAGGCAAGATGAGGAAAGATGAGACAAAATGTGGAAAGATGAGGTAAGATGAAGCAAGATGAGGCAATATGAGGCAAGAAGAAGTAAGATGAGGCAAGATGAGGAAAGATGAGACAAGATGAGGCAAGATGAAGCAAGATGAGGCAAGACGAGGCAAGATGAGGCAAGGTGAAGCAAGATGAAGCAAGATGAAGCAAGACGAGTCAAGATGTGGAAAGATTAAGGAAAGATGAGGCAAGACGAGGCAAGATGAGGCAAGATGAAGCAAGACGAGGCAAGATGAGGCAAGACGAGGCAAGATGAGGTAAGATGAGGCAAGATGAGACAAGATGTGGAAAGATGAGGCAAGATGAAGCAAGATGAGGCAAGACGAGGCAAGATGAGGCAAGGTGAAGCAATAAGAGGCAAGATGAAGCAAGACGAATCAAGATGTGGAAAGATGAGGCAAGATGAGGCAAGATGAGGCAAGATGAGGCAAGATCAAGCAAGATGAGGCAAGATGAAGCAAGATGAGGCAAGATGAAGCAAGATGAGTCAAGATGAAGCAAGATGAGGAGAGATGAGGAGAGATGAGGCAAGATGAAGCAAGATGAGGCAAGATTAAGCAAGATGAGGCAAGATGAAGCAAGAAGTGTCAAGATGTGGAAAGATGAGGCAAGACGAGGCAAGATGTGGAAAGATGAGGCAAGATGAAGGAAGATGAGGCAAGATGAGACAAGAAGAGGCAAGATGAAGCAAGATGAGGCAATATGAGGCAAGAAGAAGCAAGATGAGGCAAGATTAAGCAAGATGAGGCAAGATGAAGCAAGAAGTGTCAAGATGTGGAAAGATGCGGCAAGACAAGGCAAGATGTGGAAAGATGAGGCAAGATGAAGGAAGATGAGGCAAGATGAGACAAGAAGAGGCAAGATGAAGCAAGATGAGGCAATATGAGGCAAGAAGAAGCAAGATGAGGCAAGATGAGGAAAGATGAGACAAGATGAGGCAAGATGAGGCAAGATGAGGCAATATGAGGCAAGAAGAAGCAAGCTGAGGCAAGATGAGGAAAGATGAGACAAGATGAGGCAAGAATAGGGAAGATGAGAAAAGATGTGGAAAGATGAGGCAAGATGAAGCAAGATGAGGCAAGACGAGGCAAGATGAGGCAAGATGAAGCAAGATGAGTCAAGATGAGGAAAGACGAGGCAAGATGAGGCAAGGTGAAGTAAGATAAGGCAAGATGAAGCAAGACGAGTCAAGATGTGGAAAGATGAGGCAAGACGAGTCAAGATGTGGAAAGATGAGGCAAGATGAAGCAAGATGAGGCAAGACGAGGCAAGATGAGGCAAGATGAAGCAAGATGAGGCAAGATGAGGCAAGACGCGGCAAGATGAGGCAAGATGAAGCAAGATGAGGTAAGATGAGGCAAGATGAGACAAGATGTGGAAAGATGATGCAAGATGAAGCAAGATGAGGCAAGACGAGGCAAGATGAGGCAAGGTGAAGCAAGATTAGGCAAGATGAAGCAAGACGAATCAAGATGTGGAAAGATGAGGCAAGACGAGGCAAGATGTGGAAAGATGAGGTAAGATGAAGCAAGATGAGGCAAGATGAGGCAACATGAGGCTAGAAGAAGCAAGATGAGGCAAGATGAGGAAAGATTAGACAAGATGATGCAAGATGAGGCAAGATGAGACAAGATGTGGAAAGATGAGGTAATATGAAGCAAGATGAGACAAGATGTGGAAAGATGAGGCAAGATGAGGCAAGATGAGGCATGATGAGGCAAGATGGAGCAAGATGAGGCAAGATGAGGAAAGATGAAGGAAGATGAAGAAAGATGAGTCAAGACGAGGCAAGACATGGAAAGATGAGGCAAGATGAAGCAAGATGAGGCAAGATGAGGCAAGATGAGGAAAGATGAAGGAAGATGAAGAAAGATGAGTCAAGACGAGGCAAGACATGGAAAGATGAGGCAAGATGAAGCAAGATGAGGCAAGATGAAGCAAGATGAGGCAAGATGAAGCAAGATGAGGCATGATGAAGCAAGATGAGGCAAGATGAAGCGAGATGAGGCAATATGAAGCAAGATGAGACAAGATGAAGCAAGATGAGGCAAGATGAGGAAAGATGAGGCAAGATGAAGCAAGATGAGGCAAGATTAAGAAGCAAGATGAGGCAAGATGAAGCAAGATGAGGCAAGATGAAGCAAGACGAGTCAAGATGTGGAAAGATGAGGCAAGACGAGGCAAGATGTGGAAAGATGAAGCAAGATGAAGCAAGACGAGTCAAGATGAGGAAAGATGAGGTAAGATGAGGCACGATGTGGAAAGATGAGGCAAGATGAAGCAAGATGAGGCAAGATGAGGCAAGATGAAGGAAGATGAAGCAAGATGAGGCAAGATGAAGCAAGACGGGTCAAGATGAGGAAAGATGAGGTAAGACTAGGCAAGATGTAGAAAAAGGAGGCAAGATGAAGCAAGATGAGGCAAGATGAGGCAAGATGAGGAAAGATGAAGCAAGATGAGGCAAGATGAAGCAAGATGAGTCAAGATGTGGAAAGATGAGGCAAGACGAGGCAAGATGTGGAAAGATGAGGCAAGATGAAGCAAGATGAGGCAAGACGAGGCAAGTTGAAGCAAGATGAGGCAAGATGAGGCAAAATGAAGCAAGATGAGGCAAGATGAAGCAAGATGAGGCAAGATGGAGCAAGACGAGTCAAGATGAGGAAAGAAGAGGCAAGACGAGGCAAGATGTGGAAAGATGAGGCAAGATGAAGCAAGATGAGGTAAGATGAAACAAGATGAGATAATATGAGGCAAGAAGAAGCAAGATGAGGCAAGATGAGGAAAGATTAGACAAGATGAAGCAAGATGAGGCAAGATGAGACAAGATGTGGAAAGATGAGGCAAGATGAAGCAAGATGAGGCAAGATGAAGCAAGATGAGGTAAGATGAGGAAAGATGAGGCAAGATGAAGTAGGATGAGGCAAGATTTAGCAAGATAAGGCAAGATGAAGCAAGATGAGGCAAGATGAAGAAGACGAGTCAAGATGTGGAAAGATGAGGCAAGACGAGGCAAGATGTGGAAAGATGAGGCAAGATGAAGCAAGATGAGGCAAGATGAAGCAAGATCAGGCAATATGAAGCAAGATGAGTCAAGATGAAGCAAGATGAGGAGAGATGAGGAGAGATGAGGCAAGATGAAGCAAGATGAGGCAAGATTAAGCAAGATGAGGCAAGATGAAGCAAGAAGTGTCAAGATGTGGAAAGATGAGGCAAGACGAGGCAAGATGTGGAAAGATGAGGCAAGATGAAGGAAGATGAGGCAAGATGAGACAAGAAGAGGCAAGATGAAGCAAGATGAGGCAAAATGAAGCAAGATGAGGCAAGATGAAGCAAGATGAGGCAAGATGAAGCAAGACGAGTCAAGATGAGGAAAGATGAGGCAAGACGAGGAAGATGTGAAAAGATGAAGCAAGATGAGGCAAGATGAGGCAAGATGAAGCAAGATGAAGCAAGATGAGGTAAGACGAGGCAAGATGTGGAAAGATGAGGCAAGATGAAGCAAGATGAGGCAAGATGAAGCAAGATGAAGCAAGATGAGGCATGATGAAGCAAGATGAGACAAGATGAAGCAAGATGAGGCAAGATGAAGCAAGATGAGGCAAGATGAAGCAAGATGAGGCAATATGAGGCAAGAAGAAGCAAGATGAGGCAAGATGAGGAAAGATTAGACAAGATGATGCAAGATGAGGCAAGATGAGACAAGATGTGGAAAGATGAGGCAAGATGAAGCAAGATGAGGCAAGATGAGGAAAGATGAAGGAAGATGAGGAAAGATGAGTCAAGACGAGGCAAGACATGGAAAGATAAGGCAAGATGAAGCAAGATGAGGCAAGATGAAGTAAGATGAGGCAAGATGAAGCAAGATGAGGTATGATGAAGAAAGATAAGGTATGATGAAGAAGGATGAGGCAAAATGAAGCAAGATAAGGCAAGTTGAAGCAAGACGAGTCAAGATGTGGAAAGATGAGGAAGGACGAGGCAAGATGAGGCAATATGAGGCAAGATGAAGAAAGATGAGGCAAGACGAGGCAAGACAAGGCAGGATGAGGCAAGACGAGGCAAGATGAGGAAAGATGAAGCAAGATGAGGCAAGATGAAGCAAGATGAGGCAAGATGAAGCAAGATGAGGCAAGATCAAGCAAGATGAGGCATGATGAAGAAAAATGAGGCAAAATGAAGCAAGATGAGGCAAGATGAAGCAAGATGAGGCAAAATGAAGAAAGACGAGTCAAGATGAGGAAAGATGAGGTAAGACGAGGCAAGATGTGGAAAGATGAGGCAAGATGAAGCAAGATGAGGTAAGATGAAGCAAGATGAGGCAAAATGAAGCAAGATGAGACAAGATGAAGCAAGCTGAGGCAAGATGAAGCATGATGAGGCAAAATGAAGCAAGATGAGGCAAGATGAAGCAAGATGAGTCAAGATGAGACAAAATGAGGCAAGATTAAGCAAGATGAGGCAAGATGAGGCAAGATGAAGCAAGGTGAGGGAAGATGAAGCAGTTGAGGCAAGATGTGGCAAGATGAGACAAGATGTGGAAAGATGAGGTAAGATGAAACAAGATGAGGCAATATGAGGCAAGAAGAAGCAAGATGAGGCAAGATGAGGAAAGATGAGACAAGATGAGGCAAGATGAGGCAAGATGAGGCAAGATGAGACAAGATGAGGAAAGATGAGGCAAGATGAAGGAAGATGAAGCAAGATGAGGCAAGATGAGGCAAGATGAGGCAAGATTAAGCAAGATGAGGCAAGATGAAGCAAGATGAGGCAAAATGAAGCAAGACGAGTCAAGATGTGGAAAGATGAGGCAAGACGAGGCAAGATGCGGAAAGAGGAGGCAAGATTAAGCAAGATGAGGCAAGATGAAGCAAGATGAGGCAATATGAGGCAAGAAGAAGCAAGATGAGGCAAGATGAGGAAAGATTAGACAAGATGATGCAAGATGAGGCAAGATGAGACAAGATGTGGAAAGAGGAGGCAAGATGGAGCAAGACGAGGCAAGATGAAGGAAGATGAGGCAAGATGAAGCAAAATGAGGCAAGATGAGGAAAGATGAGGCAAGACGAGGCAAGATGTGGAAAGATGAGGCAAGATGAAGCGAGATGAGGCAAGATGAAGCAAGATGAGGCATGATGAAGGAAGATGAGGCAAGATATCTCTCCCTTCCTCCTTCCCTCTACCAACAACTACAGACTACTCTGACCTGCCATCCTCTCCATGTGTGTCTTAAGGACGTGTGTGGAAAAGAGTTGCATCAGTTGGTAGAATGGTGTCCCTCCCGGTGTGAGGAGCAGGGAGGCTGCAATGGGTGGCAGTCTTGAGGAGGGGTCCTCCTAGATGGAGGGGGAGAGGGGATGGTGTGACGAGGGCAGGGGATGGGGATCAATGAGTCAATGACGGCCAGGACCACATCACATTGTAAAGTGGGAATGAGAGTGTAGGCAGTGTAGGCGTGGAGCTGAGGGGCAGGAGTAGAGGATGTGCAGCTGGCACTGGGGACCAGGAAGGGGTGGTGGGATGAGGACAGACCTAGCAGGGGACCCCACAGGAAGAAAAGGAGTACAAGCAAACAGAGGAGCAGTACCAGTGGCCATACACAGGGCAGCCAGTCCCAAACAAGCAGCACACATCTGGGGCCTTGGGCTTCAACCGTCTGACTCTTGTCATCTCCTCGGCCATCTCCTCCCAGAAGAGCAGCAGGCAAACAGAACAGCACGCCTCTGGGAACAGACAGCTACAGTCAACGGACAACTGCCACAACACATGACGATTGCGCAATAGTAACAGATGGGGAGGGGTGAAGGTAAGCAGGGAGGGGGGTGAAAGGTGAGGGGGAGGGAGGGGGAAGGGGGAAGGGAGTGGGGGAGGGATGGGGTAATCTTGTAAATCTTGCTACGTTATAAGTGTACTTGCCCTAGTGTGTGCCTTCCACCTTGGAAAGTGGGAATGGAATGGGAGTGTATGCAGAGCAGGTGTGAGTACGCATGCATGCACGCACGCACGCACGCATGCACACACACACACACACACTTCTTGTGACACTAGGGCTCTGTCAAACACAGTGGTCTTTCAGTGGTGATGGCAGCTTTGTTACTGTAACACCTGGCATGGAAGGGAGTGGGGGAAATAGTTCCTTTTGGTCCACGTCAGCTGATTCCTGGGGGGGGGGGGGGTGGGGGGTGGGAGGGGGGAGTGACACACAATACAATTGTGTGACGTGTACACAATTAACACATGAGGAATGTCAACACTCACACAATCACACACAGAGCGGACAATAACAGCAACTGATGGCTCAGGTCTAATTGCTCTGAAATAAACTTATATCAAATACAATTCCAACTAATTCTGTGAGTGTGCAGTCATGTTTCATAAAGGATACACTCAGTGCTGTGTGAGTTGTATCACACGAAAGGACTTGTTGACAAAAGGGACAGCAAAACTGGCCAACAATCACTTCACTCTGCCCAATCACCAGCTCATTCGCTAACTCACTTCAAAGTACAAGTCTCCTCACACTACAGCAGGCCCCTACAGGCAGGTAGGCGCCCCTAACTCGTTCTTACTATCACTTACACTTAATACACAGTTAACACATAGTTAACACCTGCAGCACACACTGTGGGAACAAGTCTGGGGCAAGTGTACACCAAACACTACACACACCACATGTCTCAGTTCCACAATTACTCTGCCACGCCTCAATACATTTCACGCCTAGCATGCAGTGGTTGTGCGAGTGCTACAAGGGTGTGTTGAATAACCCCCACATGCACTCATGTAGCTGTGTTCTCCTGTCATGTTGGCTGGTAGGTCGGTGTTCCCTATCTATTTAGTTGACACCCACGGGTGTAATGTAGTGCATGTTTCCCACAGAGATTTTTGTCACCTACGGCTGCCTCCCTATTGGAGGTGACAAGTGTGACTTGTTGTGTTACATAGGGATGGCTTGAATACACAAATGCCCCTCCTTAGCAGCTGGTTGGGAGACACAATGTACACAAAGTCAACAGTGTGTGCACATCACCTAGTCACAGCCAACACATCCACAGCATGTCAATGATCAACGCAAAGCAATTTCTGACAGCTTTTGAAGGCAATGTAGATACATTTTATACCATTCCCTGCCAAGTATTGCTATATAGCAGCAAATGACATACATACACACGAGCCAATCAATGATTAGTTCAATTTGCAGCGTTCAAACAATTAAGAGGTTCCAGTGACTAATGACATGCAACCATAACTTGAATGTGGAGGACAGCCACAGCACAGCTCTCTGGAAGAGACAGCACACTACTTGTCAGTCTACACTGCTCTGGTCCCACAGGCCAAGAAGCAATCTGCTTGTGTTAGCTCCACCTCCTCAAAACATAAGAGTGTACAGAATGTGCTGAGTGGTGGCAGGTGTGTGCTGTGAATAGGGAAGTGATGTCACTGTGCAATAAATGGCACACCACACACATAAACTTAGCTACTTCAACCAACTCCTTGCCAGTGACCACGGTTTAGTGCATTTACGTAGCTACAGCCGGTTTTCGCCAATAAATCAGCAAGGCATAATTGAGTAGCCACAATGGCACTGACAGATTACCTCAGAGCAGCACAGTCCCGAACAAGCAGCACACACCTTGGGCCTTGGGCTCCAACCCCTCACTCTTGGCATCTCTCCTCCCAGGAGAGCGGCAGGCAAACAGAACAGCACACCTCTGGGAATAGAAAGCTACAGTTGACGGACACTTGCTGTAGGCATTCAGACTTTGATAGGAACGCTACCGGGGGAACAAGTCAAGATGGACAGGGAACGTGACAAGCACGACTCCTCGCACGGCTGGAGGAACTGAGGCGAGGTAACCCGGCCGGAAGTGTTGTGTGCAATTGGGGGCGTTACCTTGTAGCTTGTGCAATCCACTCTCTCGTCCAAGTGATTGGAAGCAAAGATCTTTGTTGGAAGCGATCTGGTCCGTCGGCCAAACTAGTTTCTTTCGCAATCGGTGAGACATCGAGACTGTAAAGTAAGTAAAGTAGGGGGTTACCGAACACTGCGCCGCGCTCCGTCTGCATTCGAAGGAACAGCTTCTCACTGTGTCAGTTTTTACATGGACTCTTGTGCTAACTGCATACAGAAAAGGAAGCTGTTCTACCGCGTGCAGGCGAAACGTGGCGCCCTGTTCGGAAACACCATCTTGTTCGGAACCCCCTCCCCTGCCTTACCTTTGTACGTACGCACTACAGTGCGTGTCACCACATGGGCCGGGGGGGGGGGGAGGGGCGGCATTGCTAGTGGCCAGTGGTCCACTGGTGTCTGGAGGTCGGGACACATTTGGTGTAGCTAGCTAGTCAAACAATCTGTGTAGCGTACAGTGGGCGAGTACGTGATACCAGACACACTTGTGGGCCATTAGTTAACTATTGTATATAGTTATTGTATTAAGTTGTATTAAGTTAATTAAGGTATATGGTGAAATGATGAGCGTGGAGTTAGGCTGCTATGTGTACTCTATCACACTGTTCTCTCATTACAGTTTACAACTGTCACACCACAATGGGAGGTATCATTGGCAGGTGGTGGATGGGCAGTGATGATGATGAGAATGAGGAGGAGGAGGAGGAGGAGGAGGAGGAGGAGGAGGAGGAGGAGGAGGAAGAGAAGGAGGAGGAGGAAGAGAAGGAGGAGGAGGAGGGGGAGGAGGAGGCTACAAGTGAACAAGACCCAGATGAATCAGATGTTCCCCCTGAACCACACCTACCAACAGACACTCCCCCTGAACCACACCTACCAACAAACACCCCCCCTGGACCACACCTACCAACAGACACTCCCCCTGAACCACACCTACCAGCAACAGACCTGCCTCCAGGACCTCACCTACAAGATGAAGGAACATGTCAAGGTGCTTATAAGATTGAGTACATGTGTTAACTCAGTGGGTTTGATAGAATAGAGATTCATTACCATGTCCGGATATTCATTGGGGGGTTGGTTGAGCGTTAAACATGTGGTACACTTTTTGCCAACAGGTACACTTGTACTTGTTCTGTTTTGTACTCTTGTGTAACTGAAGAAGGCCCTTTTGAGGCCGAAACGGTTTGCCTGTTGGTAAAAAGTGTACCACGTGTTTAACGCTCAACCAACCCTCCCTAATGAACAGTGGGTTTGGTATCCCACAGTCAGACCACCATATTGTGTTGACCCCAGGGTGAACACAGAATGCCGGTAGGCTATGACTAGCTAGCTAAGTGTTGCATCCAGCAGCATGAGGGAGGGTTGTGTAGGACACACACCCTAGTCTGTGCTAGTTAGGAGCTATGTACGATGAAGGCGTAGGATGCCTGCTCTCTTGGCTACAGCTGTCATGTCACAGGTGGTCTGCTGCCTACTCCTCTCCAACCCATACCATCTGCACTAGTTCTTGTGTGTGAGATCACCTTTAAACAAGCAGCCGCATTGTACATCACACCTCTACATGGTGGAGCATTGTGTCAGTGTGCATGCACTTAGCATACAGTGACCAAATGTTGTATTGCAGTAACAGAATACAATAAAGATTGAAACATTTGACAGCTGTCAATTGTGTGTTCCGTTCGCAGTGAGTCAACCAGTCAATGGTCAGGGCCATGCTGGTGAAGTGGCCCATGAGCAGCGGACACCAGTGAGTTGTGTGTGTGTGTGTGTCGTGCACTTCTGTGAGTGTGTACCTTCTGCATGGGCAAGAAGTGGCAGTCCTGTGTGCTGTTGTGTGGCTGACGGTTTCTTTGTACCCGAGTCATCTGTGACCAACTGTAGGTGTAGCTTTGGTATGTGCTGCTAGTCACATCAAACGATAGTAAAGGTTAGTAGAAGCCCAGTAATCTTGAGTTGTGTGTGTTGTGCACTCTTGTCAGTGGGTATGCCTAGCCTACACTTAGCATCATGGTGAACTTGGGCTACCTTGTCTCAATCACTGATTCTGCTCATCATCAGCTACTGAGTAGGAGCAGGCAGTGTCCATATTTCACCAGTCACAAAACGTGAGGTTACCTGGTGACATGTGGATGCTGTTAGTGTACAAACTACTTGACTGATTAAGTGTAGCTATGAATGGCTCCTATAAGGACTGCATAGGAGCACCCGCTCATGTGCTAACCTGTGTACCAGCCCCTCCTCCACTTGTGTCTACAAGTAAAGGCCTACATTACCACCAGCTAGTGCTCTACTGTTCTGTGTGGTCCTCTTCTCTCCCACCCTCAGGTGCCTCCTGTACTCCCTGGGCCACTGCCTGACACAGTTCAAGGTATGTTGTACTGTGACTTCCATATAAGGAGTGGTAGTGTTTGCACAAATGTGTGTGTGTGTGTGTGTGTGTGTGTGTGTGTGTGTGTGTGTGTGTGTGTGTGTGTGTGTGTGTGTGTGTGTGTGTGTGTGTGTGTGTGTGTGTGTGTGTGTGTGTGTGTGTGTGCATACAGTTAGGATTCAAACTGCTCTCTGCTGCTCTGAGAAGAGCTGGCTTTAATGTGTGGATTGCACATCTCTGTAGAAGGAGACCCTGATGAAGAAGGTGGAACAAGAACGTAAGCAGGAGATGAAGCTATCCCGTCTTCAAGCAGTGCAGAGGGTGAAGCAGTACAAACAAGCGAGTGCAGTGGAGGGCACGTGCATTAGTGAGGGCAGAGGGCAGAGACAACTGGAGTTGTGAGCTATCAGAGTGTGTGTGTGTCCATTACTTGTTTCTGTGTTTGCCCATGCAGGGTGTGCAGTCAAAGAAGGACACACCGAAGGATTATGTCCCACCGTGGAAGAGAGTGCAATCCCATTTCAGCTCATTGTATATGTAATTACACTCCCTGAGTGTCCCACACGGTGACGAGAGAAGAGAAGGGCGCGAGGCCGACTCCTCTAACGTTTAACAAGGCCAGGACAGGTTCAGCCACCGCGGTGTGTAGCAGAGGCGCAACCAGCAACTCAGTCTCAGGGCCAAGCTCCATGTTTGCTCCAGTTGTTACAAAGGTCAGTCTCTCTACGTGTTGTCTGCGGTTGTGGGTTTGTAGTGAAAGTGGCTGAAAATGGATGTGTTTGTAAGTACACGTGTGACATGTGCTCTGGTACGTATACTAAATGGAGTGTGTGTGACATGTGCTCTGGTACGTATACTAAATGGAGTGCGTGTGACATGTGCTCTGGTACGTATACTAAATGGAGTGTGTGTGACATGTGCTCTGGTACGTATACTAAATGGAGTGTGTGTGACATGTGCTCTGGTACGTATACTAAATGGAGTGTGTGTGACATGTGCTCTGGTACGTGTACTAAATGGAGTGTGTGTGACATGTGCTCTGGTACGTATACTAAATGGAGTGTGTGTGACATGTGCTCTGGTACGTATACTAAATGGAGTGTGTGTGACATGTGCTCTGATACGTATACTAAATGGAGTGTGTGTGACATGTGCTCTGGTACGTATACTAAATGGAGTGTGTGTGACATGTGCTCTGGTACGTATACTAAATGGAGTGTGTGTGACATGTGCTCTGATACGTATACTAAATGGAGTGTGTGTTTGCTTGTAGGGGGAAGGGCCGGCCGAGGAAGAGAGGGTTTGTGGGTACTCCTGTCATTGTGGACCACTTGGCACAACTGAGGAGGAAGGAACAAGGATTCCCAACAGGGTATGTCTGTAGGTCAGTCTGTCTGTCTGTCCGTCTGTCTGTCTGTCTGTCTGTCTGTATGTCTGTCTGTGTGCCATTTGTCTGTCTGTCCGTCTGTATCTCTGTCTGTCTGTCTGTCTGTTCGTCTGCATGTCTGTCTCTTATACCTGCATGTGACACACAGGAATAAATTCGCTTGTGCATTGTGTGTGTGTGTGTGTGTGTGTGTGTGTGTGTGTGTGTGTGTGTGTGTGTGTGTGTGTGTGTGTATGTGTGTGTGTGTGTGTGTGTGTGTGTGTGTGCATGGTGTGTGTGCATGGTGTGTGTGCATGGTGTGTGTGCATGGTGTGTGTGCATGGTGTGTGTGTGTGTGTGTGTGTGTGTGTGTGTGTGTGTGTGTGTGTGTGTGTGTGTGTGTGTGTGTGTGTGTGTGTTGGAGAGCATGTTAGTACCGTCCCTATAATACAGTGCTTATCAAGTGGTACTATATGTGCTCTGTGCTAGCTGTTATGAGAGGTGTGCAGATATAGGTGGATGGTACATTGCAGTGTCTGTTGCCTTTGGCCCTACACAGACCTCATTCTGGCTATACGACAGTGGCACTGGTGGTGAAGAGGGGAGTGGCACTGTGGGACTGGGCGGGGCTCACTCCACTGGGGTCTCATCTGATGATGTATCCTCCACACCTGTTATACACCACATGATGTGTTAGCCTATCAAGCACCTCCAAACCACATTGTGAGACAGCTCTACACCATAGGGAAGTGTGTTATGTGTGTGTGATCCTACCCCTATACTGCACTGCTTGGGGCACTCAAAGTGGGCTACTCATCAGTGATGGGATGACCACCTAATTGAGTTGATGTAGAATTATTTATTGTGACCGACTTATTTACTAATTGTATGGGGTGGTATACAGTGCTAACTGCTATTTACTACCACAGTCTACAGTGGAACATGTACAAGACAGCCACCTGTGGGCCAGTTCTAGCTGACCGTTTTAGAGAGATGGCTGCTCTACAGAGGTAGATTGCAATGTTTTAGTGCCATTTGGGAACTGGGAGGCTGGCTGTATTAGAGAGGTGACTGCCTAACACAGTGACCATCACACTGCCCATGTGAAAGGGGATTTATACATGCTCCACTGTACTGCAGCTAACAAACAAATGTGTGTGTTCACTTATATTGTCTGACTCTTGTTGTGTTTGGGATTATCCTTTACTCAGTACTCCTCAGCATCTGTTCAATGTGCCTACAGTGTCACCAGAAGAAGATAATCGTGTCTTTCTCCCTCACAATCGCACTCTAAACTCTTCCACACGACAGCATAGGCACTGGAGGTGTAGCCAGGAGGAAAGCCCTCTAATTCCCTGGGAGGAGTGACCTTAAGCTGTATTGACCAATTCCCAATCATGCAATATTGAGTCCCTTGATTTCCCAAACACATCAAACCTCACCAATTAATATGGTAATTAATTTATGTAACACTACATTTCACTGAGTATGTGGTTTCATTAATTAACTTGACAATGTGCTGGACACATTCTCAATGTAGCACTTAAAATAATTTTAATATAAGGGCTGGTTCTCCTCAGGTCGCAGGTGCTGTGGTTTGCCAGGGGGTGGAGGGGGCTTCTTGCCTGATTTGCCTTTGCCTTCTGATGTCTTCATTTTGCCCAGTTTCTTGTTAAGGTCGGCCATGAAGTTGTCTGCTGACTGTTGAGAGGTGGAGGTCCGTCTTGGCTCAGCACCTGCTCCACCTCTGCCGAGTTGCTTCTTTTGGGAGGCGCTCTTTTGAGGGGCATGAGTGGGTGATTGCCAAGGCTCTTGTGCACGGTTATACTTGGCCTTGTCAGAGCCTCCCTTATCCTTTGTTCCAACGTACTCCCCAGCCTCCTTCAGCCAGTGCTTACTCCTTCAGTCTCTGTTGAATCATGTCACCCATCTGTTCTGTTGTAAAACACAGATGAGGAAGATGGGGTTAGTACAGTGGACCTCCTCATAAAGGACACTTAGGTCGATGACTTAATGTTGATTGCACAACAACGGAAGCAGTCGAAGGGAAAGTTCCAAACCGACCAAACCTTAGTCTGGCGCGCTAGCCCCTACTTCCCGTCTCCGATTGCGCGTGGGCAGGGAATTGGGCAATATTGGACCGGAAGTAGGGGCTAGCGCGCCAGACTAACCTTACCTGTGTGACAATGGATGGCGCCTCTAGTTCAAAGACAGCGCTGAAGAGTGACGCGGACGGGGAATCAAGGCGGAGTACGAACTCAGCTAGTCCTACTGTCCAGAGACAGCGATCGAACGATGAGCAATCAGGTAATTTGCTAATAATGCTGTGGTGAGGAAGTGGATTGGTCTTGCTCTCTACTGTACCCTTGTTCTTCTCAACAGCCCGTCCCATGAGTTCCTGGAACATTGATGCACTGGTCTCCCTACAGGGGGAGCTACAACTTCATGTGTTGATGGAGACTGGGTTTGGGAATCGACTGGAGAAGGCAGCAGGCGGTTTCTTAAGCTACTTTGAGGCCCGCGTAGTAAGAGAGCAGTTCGGCAACACCAACCAAATACAGAAAGTGATCGAATTTCTACGTGGCAAGACAGATGAGGAGTTTGTGACATTTCTTGAGATGCTGAGAGCAAGCAACAATAAAGTGTGGGCAAAAGAACTGGAGAGGAAAGCCAAAGAATTCAAGGAGAAACAGGTACATTGGTGACCAGTTGGTGACAGTTAATTCTTTCTGTACATATAATGTTCAATTTTGTGTGTGTGTACACATGTGTGAACACAATTTGCTCCATTCTATCATTCTTCTGTGTCTGGCATTGTTGGCAGTTACTGGTTTATGCCACTAGTACACATCCAACTAACAGTACACAACACTATACAATACACAGGTGTCAAGTGACCTAGTTAGACGAGATGTACCAAAATGGATACCACTGTCCCACTGTCCTGCTTTCCCACTCTTCCTCCTTTTGTCTGATTTTGATGAATTCTAGACAGGCTGTGAATGAGTCACACATTCTCTTACACATGTGTTGGCAGATTCTGACCCAAAGATTACCCTGCATGATTCAGTCCCACCATTTCAATGAACCCCCACTTTCATGCACAGTACTGTACTTTGTCCCTCTGTGGTCCACTGCATGGTTGCCACCTATGTCAATGCAGTGATGTTCATGTCCCACCTCCTGTGTCAGTTCACAGTGTGCCATGAACTCCACTTTATTGCTGACAATTAAACACACCAGCTATCCCCTACCCTCTCCCATCCTCACTATCACCCTCCACACCCCTTGCAGGTGGAGGTGCGTCCTGCTCTGCCAGAGCCACTCCAACATGTGAGGAAGCTTGCTTACAGGAGTTACCAGCGGCTGTCCCTCACTGAGGGCCCACGGAAGGTACAGTACACTAAAGTAGCTGTACTGAAGAGTGCCCCTAAAGCGAGACAGAAGGGAGACCTTGATCCGGGCACTTTTTTAAAACGATACCGTGACTGCGGCGTACGACTGTCAGAGGGAGCGACTGAAGAAGTGACAGTCGATGACTTTCTTCAAGCAGGAACCCAGCAAAACCGAATACTTTATGGCCAGCCCGGCACAGGTAAAACCACTTTCCTCAAACACCTGTGTCAGAAAGTGGCCAACGAAGAGCCGAGTGACTTCTCCCTCGTCCTATACTTCCCTCTGCGTGACAAGGCCGTGTCACAAGCTCTGAAAAGCAGCATCACCCCGTATGATTGTAGTCTGGAGAGTCTCCTCCAGTACTACATTCCCGACAAGACCCGCTGTGCTGATGCTATTCGGGAACTGCTGCAGTGCCAAGGAAACAACGTCCTCATCATCTTGGATGGTGCAGACGAGGTGCGTGGTCTTATGGACCGCCCTGAGGGATCCTTCCTGTCAAGCCTCATGGAGGGTCGTCTGCTTCCCCAAGCACACTTCATAGTGTCCACGCGTCCCGGCGGGTGCCCACTTCTACAAGAGCACAGCTCTCTCTTTTATGAGATGCTCGGATTTGATGACAAAGCAGTGAGGTCGTACGTGGAAGAGTTCTTCAAGAGTGAGCCAGGCAAAGGGAAGGCCATGTTATCCGATCTGATGGCCCGTCCAGACCTCATGGGAGGAGCCTATATTCCTATGAATTTACTGATCTTCTGTTCCATCTACGAACACGGTGTTGCAGGCAGGTCGGTGTTCCCTGCAACCATGACCGAGTGCTACAAGTCATCCATTGCCAGGATTGTCACTCGAGAGAAGCGAAAGACGGAGAGGAGAGATTACCAAATTAGCCAATCTCTCACTGATCTCCCACCAGATGTGAAGCACCTGTTGTCTTCCCTCGGTGTCCTCGCCTTCAAAGGTCTCACCCAGGAACCACCTGACTACATCTTCCAAGAAGCTGATGTGCGCCCCCTATTCTCCATCCCTCCTCACCAGTCCCTGGATGAGTCCTTCAGTGGCCTCCTCCACTTCCATGCTAGCCAGGACCCCGGTTATGCAACATTCAGCACCCTGAACTTCAGCCACACCACTAAACAGGAGTTCTTTGGTGCTTACCATCTCTCCCTGTTGCCTGAGGCGGAGCAAGCTGCCTTCTGGAGGGAGAACCGCCACAACCCCAAGTTCGCCGTCGTCCTCAGATATTTCGCTGGACTAACGCAGTTCGAGTCAGTGGAGGTCAGCAAGGCCATCCTTGCCACAGGCGGTGACCTGCCAGCGAAATGTGACTCTGACAATCCTTATCTTTTGTATGTTTTTCATGCTTTGTTTGAGTCTCAGAATGAGTCTCTCACCCAGAGCATAGTCACACAGTTAAACAGCTGTCTCACCTTTCACTTGTACCTCACTCCTTTTGACACCATGGTACTCTCTCACTGCCTCACCAAGTGCAACCACCTGACTGAACTGGACATGTCACTGTATCGCTTATCCCCTACCAGTTTCCATCATGTTTGTTCAGTTGTGCAGTGCAATCCTCTTTTACAGTCACTGTCACTACGTGTGGACCAGTTCTCCACTGAAGGTGAGTGAATGGGACCACACTAATTGTTAGTGTAGTCCACTGTTGTATGGAGGTTGTGCATGTGTGACCCCTTCAGTTGTTGTCTCTTTAGCAATGGCAATTGGTGATTTCCATGATAAAATGACCAAGTACAATCACCTGTTGCCATGGCAGCAAGTACTCTATGTCTCTTAATTCCCCCTGTATCCCTTTGTGTAGCTGTCAGATGTGTCTCTGTTGTGTTCCTCCATTCTCCCTTGCTCGCCTTCCCCTATGGACGTAGATGCTAGAGCACTATGTAAGGCTGCTGGGTCACTAAAGAGGTTGGACCTGATAGTGTTTGAAAGCTGCACTTCAGAGGCACTGACTGAGGTCTTTGACCACAGACCATTGGAGGAGTTGGAGCTTACCATCTACTGTGCTGTTGAAGTAAGTAGTGCATGTTCACCTGGTTGGGGCAAGTGAAACGAGCCCCTATGTAAATCATGAGGTAGCCCGACTCTACAATCTAGGCTGGCTTTGGGGCCTAACTGTCTGTTAGTTTGTCACACACCATACCTGTCCTAATTGCGCCCGTACGTTTCCTGTCCTCTGCCCTATGCTACAATGAGTGACGACGCTGAGCCACCAGAAGGGAGCTCAAAGGTGTGGCGGCTGCAGTGTGGCTAATGGCAATTAAGTGTATGTGTCCTAACTAGGCAACAGGCAGAAACTGCAAAGCAGGCAAAGCTTTGTCCCTGCCAGGCAAAGGACAGGGAAATTGATGTCGTTTGTAGTCAAGCAGACACTGAAGTGCAGGTACAGCGGTGGTCCTGCACAGGTAGGCTAGCTAGCTACGTATCTTAGGTAAATGGAGCGAATAGTATCCTCATTTTCTCTTGCTTGGCTATTTTAAAAGTGCTGAAATGCCTGACAGCGTGTCTGAGCTATTTCGTTACTCTTACGTATTCCAATACCTTTGTTCTTTCTGTACAGTATTAAACAAGATATTGCATAAAGTGTGTGCATGCATGTAGCTATGCATGTATATGTACATGTGTGTGTGTGTGTACATGGCTGTATGAAGCTATGTGTGTGTAGATGTGGCTGTGTGTATGTACGAGTACATGTGTATGTGTGTATATGCTCACCCCCGCAATGCCTTGCATTGGACTAGTATATAGTTATGTGGTGTGGACTCTGAAGGAGCGGTTATCAGGAATACACTGTGTGGCTTCCTCCTATTTATGCCGCTTCTTTCTACACTTGAGTTGTTTGAGTGCATAACATGTGGCGTTTTACTCCCACTCTGAGGTGAAATGTGTGAAGCAGTTTGAGATGCATCACATTACATCATGGACATTTGTCAGTGACCACACTAGACCTATAGCTCTGTTTGACTTCCTGAGTGTATGAATGCTCCATCTGTTCTCTTACTGTTGTCACTGTATGTTATGTGTGCAGGGTGACTGCAGTGTGTTGGAGAAGAAGGTTGCCCACTGTCAGCTGAAGAGACTTAAGCTGTATGATAGTTTCAGCACCCTACTCCTCCCTGTACTAAGTGGAGTCAAAGACAACCGTTCTATAACAGATCTTGATGTTTACAGTGAGCCTATCACTACATGCCTCTAACTATACTATACCACATAGGGGTATGTACATGTATGGGTTGGGCCCATACATGCACATACATTGGAAGCACTGCCCCTCCCCTTGCCACCCTTACACCCTCAAAGTGTGTTTTGGTTGTGTACAATCAATGTATGCTGTGTTGCTCATTTGGGGACATGCTGAGTGGTAATTTGCAACTGTCTCTTAGCAACCACTGTCACTTAGCAACAGTTTGATGTTGAGGCAATGCATGGAGTGTTTGTCAAAGCAATGTCAAATCACCCCATTCTACTAAGTGGAGTTCAATGGAGTGGTGTACGTGTGTCAAGTGTAAATGAATGTGTAGCAGTCCTTGCTGTTTGTGAAGCCCCTCAAGGTCAACCCCATTCAATCTTGTGTGCACTGTCATGCAGATCTCAATGATTGCTGTGTTTTTCTACCTTAGATTGGTTACGCAGGGATGAGACATCTTCAGCAGTGGCCACTTGTGTCCAGACCATGCTACAGTTGAGGACACTTCACATCTATAACATCAATCCTCTTCCAGTGCTGAAGTCACTGTCACACAGAGGCTCCCCCCTGGACAGTGTCACAGTGGAGCACCCACCATGGGTATGTACAGTGTACACCTATTCACATGCTACATCAGTGCTAGTTACTTAACTATTTGCCACACACACATGGAGACGTAGTACAGTAATCACTGTACTATGTGTCCGTGTGCGTGTCAAATACTGTAGCTTACGTATATTTAGGGGTATCCCCTGAGTGTTTATATCCCCCTCCCTCCTAAGGCTTCTTTACAAGGTGGTCTATTGTGCAATCACAGCAGGGGGAGGTGTCCAATGGACAGGACTCCCGATTATATGGTCCAGAGATCGATAGTGATTGCGTGTGTGTGTTAACATCCACCCCTCTATGCCAAGTGTCATTGACTATAGACACAATTACTATCGGTCTCCAAACTGTGTACAGTAATTGAGAGTCGATCCTGTCTGTTGAACTCCTCCCCCTGCTGTGATTCTGCTCATGATTCATTCCACATCATAAAATGTGTTTGCTTAATTGCTTAAAGTTTGATTATGTTAATATCCTTCTGATCTTCCATCACCTACATTGGAGTGCCTGTGTACTTGTGCACATCCCCTCACCCATCCATCCATCCAATTTCCATTTGAGTGTGGTATACTGTATGGAGCATTTGTTGGGCACATCTGCTGTATAAACACATACCTATATCTTCTATTACATGCAGTAAGCACATTTTGTTGTTGGTTTTCTGCCATGTTTGTTAGGCACCTACCAGAACACTCTAAAGAGCTCTATTGCCTGACATGTGCCCTACAGCATCTTTACCCTACAACGAACACACACACACACACACAAATGCACACACACACACACACACACGCACACACACACACACACACACACACACACACCTGTCATGGCTCGTACTGTTGTTCTACAGGCAAACAGTTGGTGTGTCTATTGTCATTTTGTGCATGTCACCAGTGAACGACACAAGTGATCTTGACACATGTCTGTTCATGATGGTGTTGTGAGTGGCCAGGTTGTCAGTCGGTAGTTGTAAGTAAGTCAAGTGACTTTTGATGTGACGAGCTGTTACACTGCACCCTATAGAGGTCATTCAGAACTCTGCTAAAAGGAATAGGTCCCCTCCAGAAGTTCCCGTGAAGTAGAGAATACTGCGTGCTAAGGAGCCCCAAAGTAGTCCCTTAATAGCAACTTAAGTTAACATCTTCCTATGACCCCAATGATACCTTCTAACCCCTCTCCCCACCCCCCACACACAATTGAGCCCCCTAAGTCAGACCGTACCAAGCACACGGTGCTGTATTTAGAAAGTTGGTGAAGGGGGGAGGGGTGGGCAATACAATGTTAACATATGACTTGCCAAATTTTCAAGGGTGAGTAGACTCATCCTCTGTATCTTCACGTACGAAGGTCGTGCGTGGTTTTTGAGAGACAAGTGATCAAGTGCTGATCTGATTGGCCAGAAGTATTTGAGATACATTTAAGGTACATTGAGGCGAGCCAAGGAATTGGCCCAAAGATACCAGACCACCTTTCACGTTTTGGGTCATTTATAAAATTTCAGTTGGAGCGGGCTGTGGAGGAGACTGAACCTACCCCTGAAGCCATACCAATAGTGCAGTGTTTGTTGTTCTTGTAATGTGTCACCTCAGTACCCCTGTGTTGTGTTTTGTACCTACAGGAGAGGTTGAGTGAAGAGGACTGGGCACAGCTGGAGGAGGCAGCCAGTTGTGCTCAAGTAGTCAAGGTGAAGGTGAATGTGGGCAACAGTGCCAGAGCTAGCAGAGCCCTGGCTGCTGGGTTCAGTAAGAACCCACTACTCAGAGAAGTGAAACTGTGGCTGGTACCAGAGGAGTTAGTGGAGTCAGTGAGAGGAACACTGTGCACAAACACCGCACTAACTGTCAATGTCAGTGACGAGTTTATTTGATGAACACCAGTTCTTTTGTCAGTGTCAATGTCATTGACTCTTCAGTTGTATACGTATGAATATCTATAGCATCTCCTTGACCTTTTTCATATACTGTTCTAGTGTGTATGCTTTTGTGTTTGAAGGCAGTGCGCATGTGTGCCTATGTAATGAGATTCATTGTCCCATGTAAGGGAAACCCCAATAGTCACATGGTTGTTCCGCGTGACGATTACGTCAATGATTATTTCGGGATGTAGACGTTTATACAGTTATTTAACCGCATGTTCCATTATTAATTCACTTTTGCTGCAATTAAAGCAGAAGATGGAGAGTCACAGCAGTTTGGACGAAAGCCAGTTCGTTCCAGTCAAGGAGGACTATTTCTCTGTGCGACCGTCTTCCAATGGCGAGTCCTCGTACAGTTTCGCTGTCAGCGAAGGCAGCACGGTGTCCCATGTCCGCGGGGAGATGGCACATATAAGGGAGGATCCAATATGACATCATCATAACATCCTATTATAATACTATACTGTACTGTACTGTACTGTACTGTACTGTACTGTACTGTACTGTAGCTATACTATTCCTTTTGTTCAAGGAAGAAGACACGAAGCTCCAGTTTCAACTGCAGTACCTCGATGGGGAGCAGAGGAGGGCCTTGGAGAAGAAACAGAAGGTTGTACACAAAGGGAGCCAAGTACAGAGTGAAGAAAGTGAGTTGTCCCTGATTGTCTCAGAAGACTACTGTTGTCAATAGTGCTTTCTATAAGCCTAATACTAGCTGTGAGATGGACTATGTCACTATGTACAGTAGTTGTTCTGTGTAATGTTGTTATAAGGGGTCATTGCTGTGTGCAGCAGGTCTTGATATGAACTTTATCACACTGGTGCTAGGGGAGATGTGCAGGACTGTTAGAGGCCCTTATGGTCAGAGCACACTGTTTCCAATTGGTTGTATCCTCATATAGCAGTGCTTGAACACTTGAATCTGATATTTGATGTGCTAACTTAGTTATACTGAACTTGAGCATAAAATATGTGTAAGCCATCACCATGGTAACCTTCATGCCCTAGCAACCATGTCATTTCAGGTGTTTCATGCTTGCTGTGTTTGATAGCTCGGCACACATGATGAATCACACACTGCCCTAGTCTCACGTAGCCAGACCGCCATTTTCACTCTGACTCCGCCCTCTGTGAGACTAACACTGCCCTCTGTATGTGAGAGCTGTCTGTGTGTAATGTTGGCATGTATGTGACGGTGGTTGGTGAGGTGTTTGTGTCTGACTTGTGTTTTGTGTAGAAAGAGCTGGAGGCTGCTGCTAAGGAGTGCCACAAGGATGCCTTGGCCTCTGTGACAGCCAACATGGAGAGGAGCTATGCAGCACACATGGCAGCGGAAAGGGTGTGTGTGGTGTGTGTGTGTGTGTGTGTGTGTGTGTGGTGTGTGTGTGTGTGTGTGTGGTGTGTGTGTGTGTGTGTGTGTGTGTGTGTGTGGTGTGTGTGTGCGTGTGTGTGGTGTGTGCGTGTGTGCGTGTGTGTGTGTGTGGTGTGTGGGGGTGGGAGTGGGTGTGTGTGTGTGTGTGGTGTATGGTGTGTGGTGTGTGGTGTGTGGTGTGTGTGTGTGTGTGTGTGCTTGCATGTGTACAGTTAGGATCCAAACTGCTCTTGAGAAGAGTTGGCTGTAATGTGTGTGTGCTTGTGGATTGCACATCCCTGTAGAAGGAGACCCTGATGAAGAAGGTGGAACAAGAACGTAAGCAGGAGATGAAGCTATCCCGTCTTCAAGCAGTGCAGAGGGTGAAGCAGTACAAACAAGTGAGTACAGTGGAGGGCACGTGCATTAGTGAGGGCAGAGGGCAGAGACAACTGGAGTTGTGAGCTATCAGAGTGTGTGTGTGTCCACTACTTGTTTCTGTGTTTGCCCATGCAGGGAATGCAGTCAAAGAAGGACACACCGAAGGGCTATGTCCCTCCGTGGAAGAGAGTGCATGAGAAGCAAACAAAGGATGGCAGCA